>PVKB01002561.1:0-269546 GCA_004027205.1 Ctenodactylus gundi
CCCCCCCCCCACCCCCGAAAAATATAAGTAATGGTACTTATTCAACAGTTGTCTTGGAGTTCCAATGAAATTGCAGAAACTACATTGCTTTGTAGGCTACAAATCACAAGAAGCTGAGTGGATGAGGAGTCAATGACACTTTCATTTTTTTTTACAAAGATACAAATGATCTATGGGTTCAAGATTGGCAGATGAGTCGAAGGAAAACAGAGATTACTCTATCTTAGGTGCCTGCTCCAACCAGCACGAGAGCCAGAGCTTCCACACTGATCCTTTCCTTAGCTGCCATCACGGCTCCTGTGTCCTCCTAGTGCAGATGGAATTATCAGTTGTCTTGCATTGCCTGCCTTCCTTCTGACCACTCCTATCACCAAAGAACCTGCAGACATCAAACAAAAACTCCTGCACAGATTTCAACCTCACCTCTTTAGCCTCCTAGCCTTGCAAAAAAAAAAAAAACAAACAAAACAGCAGAGGAGCTCTTCCCAGCCCTTGCTTCTGTCCGATTCCCAGCAGGTTCACCGGACGCGATCAGAGCTCTTGTCTGCTTACTCTCTGAACCTTCTCTTGGCACCAGAGTTCTCGGTGCTCAGCAGGTTACTTGCCATTTTTTTCTGGTGCCAAAGCATACTGCTACCCTAGACAAATGATACACGAAGTACAAAGCATGAATTTTCACAAGCTTATGGAGCTGTGAAGAAAAAAACTTTATCAAATCCGATGTCCTCTTGTTTATAGATGTAGAAACCGAGTTTCAGAGAAGACATACAACAGGTAGCATCATTTAGAAATAGAGAAAGAAAGATTAAAAGGGCATTGGACTTGTGGTTTGGATCTTGAGTGTCCCCCAAAAGCCTCATGTACTTGGAACTGTATGTTAACTGGGAGACAGAGTCAGATCTTGGCCTCTGTCTGCAATGGTGTGAGTTGCTCTCTAGCTTCTCTCTGTTTCTGCTATCCGCCTTCACTGTTGCTGACTGCCTCTTCAATGAACTGAGTGTGTGAGAGACCGTCTGAAACTGTGAGGTGAATAAATCTTTTCTCCCTTAACTTGTAGATATTTGGTATTTTGTCACAGCATCAAATAAACAACTACGACGGGCCTAGATTCCTGGTTGGACAGGTGAAGACACTGAGGGCAGCAACACTATTGATAATTGACCTGCTCTTGAATTAAAGAAGATGTATGGAGATCCAAGACCTGTTTCAAGTTCATGAAAACACACAGAATGTTCATGATGTGGAAATGCAACCTGGTTCTAAGGATAGACAGGTAAAATCGATTTTTACATTAATGTGAATCTGGAGAGATAGCGTCATTCAGATTGTACAATTCCCAGTTTAGTCTATAAGAGACCAGCACTTAATTTCTGTGTCAAGATGTGGTGAAGTACATAATTAAGTTTGTAGTGGAGATGTAGGATGTAGGGTACAGACACAAAGTCGCTGTCAACAAGTACTTTCATTCCACCCTAGAAACACAGCACAATGGCATCTTTTCAAGGCCGATACTTCTATCATCAGGGAAGCCTACCAGTAATGGCTTCAAGTCAGGCTCTCAGGGTGAAGGTTAAACCTTGAAATAAGGGCTGTGGCGTCGCTCAGTGTTTAGAGTACTTGCCTAGGAACCTTGAGGACCTGGGTTCAACCCCTCAGAACCACATAATACCTGGGCATGATGGTACATTCCTGTAATCCCAGCACTGGGGAGGCTGAGGTGGGAGGATTGCCATGCATTCAAGGTCATCCTGGACATCATAGTGAGTTCAGGACCAGCTACAGAGTGAGACCTGTCTCAAAACATGAATAAACATCTGGAAGTAGAAGGATCTGTGGATATCTCGGGGCCACACTACAGTATAATCTGGCTTAGATGCCAGAGCAGTGATGAATTTACAAATGTTTAACAACCAGCTCTCAGGGAGGAAGTCCTTATTTGTTGTTTCCCAATAACCTTGATAAAATTCTTTCGCTGTGATCAATCATAAACTATCAATTTAACATTTCTGAATATGGAAATTGGCAGAGACACACAGCACCACACCATCCCATAATATTTCTAACATACAACTACCAGGAACTTAAGTAACCTCAGGAGCATATTTAATAATAAAACTACAAAAAAGAAATAAGTAGTGAATTTTAAGTATTTATTAACATCATAATTTGAATAATTTATATGATTTAATCTTTAATAATGCTTTCCAAACAGTTGACAAAATTTTTGAAGTTTAACAATCAGCTCTTATAAACTGGAACAAGCCATCCCCTGCATATCTGTTAGCCAGCTAGACATGAGTTTGAGTCATAACCCATTGTCCTGGTTCATTGTTCTGGTGCCTATGGTGGCACCCGAGGAAGCTGTGAACTCATTTGAACTTTGTCCTTCTTTGTCCTTTCACCTGCTAGAGGTGATAACTATGATTACAACCCCAAGGGTTTATTGCTGAAATTAAATGAGGCAGTGCGTAGAAAAGTAGTAAATTCTCAACATACCACTGTTGGTATATTCCCAAGACAAATTTATTCCCTAAATGAAGCATTTTATAATGCTTCGTGTTGTACAAAGTACCTCCAACAAGATTCTCACTCTGTATTCCAAGAGTTTCTGGTCTATCAGAATAGCAGTTAAAGGGAACTAGAAGGAAAACTACATTTTTAAGCTAAGTAAATTTTCCCGGTGGTCAGAGAACAAGCATTCTGTACTCGGGGTATTATAATTCCCAGTTGAAAACCAAGTCATTGTTTCAAGACTTTGGGAAATACTGGGAAGGCTCAAGTCAGTGGCAGAACTTCGTGAGTGTTGAGTTATCTGCCACAGCTCTCTTGCATCATGCTTCACATGCACAAAGTCATGTGACCTACATCTTTATCTGCTCCAGTCTGAAGCTTCTATATATAGGTTTCAGTTATGAATGTTTTTTCCTATGAAAAGGTCAGACCTTGCACATGTACCATCAGAGCAGAGCCCTGCTTATTAAAAAGCAGGCAGGCGCCTATGCAAAAGTCACTGAAATATTACTGATGTGGTGGTTGGGGAAACTTGACAGTTTTCTGAAAAAGAATTGGCCTCTCAGCTTCCTCAGTGAGAAGCGGGGAAGCCTCGATGTGATGATTACAGAGCATTTTCCTTCTGGCTAAAGTAACCTGTAGTTGTTAGCCCACATTCACAGAGGCAGGGTGGAAGCCTCTCACCCCCAGCTCTCTCGTGCATGTGGGCTCACATACTTGCCCTTACCAGAGCCACTAAGCTCTATTAACTCCTCCTCCTGCACCTCGAGTCAAACCTCTGTGGAACATCTGGAGGTGGGGCTGGGGAAGGTACCTTGGTAGATAGATCGAAATCCAATTTAGGGTTTCCGGTTGTACACGGGGTGCAGCAGCTTTCCTTGGCCAGTGCTGTCACACAGAGAGAGTTGAACTCTTACTTTTAAGCCAAGAGTTCACAGGTCCCAATACTCCTCTGACTGGAGACTGGCTAGTTCTTGGGCTAGTTCTTGACTGAATGCTCATAAAGGCAGACTTCTTCAAATTGGATTCCTTCTCAACAGGGGCAAGCTCTTTTCCAAGATAAAAATTTTTAAAATAAGTCTACATGATATCATCTTCCCTTAACAGACAAAAAAATGAAGGTCCAAAGGAGAGAAGTGACTTGTTCAAGTTCATCTGACATGTGGGTGAGGAGAATTCATCACAAAGTCATCTTCCTCCAAATTGATCTCTTGTTTGTTGGACCAAAGACTCATGTCACAGGGTCAAGAAGCCAGTGCAGTGCTGGCACAGAAAAAAGAGGTGACACTGTGGGTATCCTCAGTTCATTACTGTCTACATGTTCAGACAAATGAGTAAAGTGTTACCTTCAAGGTCAGAAGAACTTAGTTCTGGTTTGAGATTCAGCACTATCTTTCACTTATTTATTCATTCACTCATTTACTGATTCAATAAATATTTGTTGAGAATGTGCCAGTCCTCATCCTAGGGGCACTAGGACTGGAACTAGTCCTGATTTCATAGTCCTTAGATAAACTGGTGGCCTCCTAATTGGCCATTGCAGATTATTCATAAAGATAACAAATAGTAATTATATGTTGTTTACCTCTTCATCTCCTTCTTAGAGCTGGAACCCCTCAGAGACAAGATGTCTAATTTACTTTTGAGTCTCATTGCCTGGCGCGAGGAATGTATCAGTTGTATGAATGATTTGCGTGGTCTCCAGTAAATTATTTAAAAATCAAGAGATGCTTAGTAGGAATTAGTCGATTTCATTACTTGTGTTTCTCGACTAGCAAAGTCGTTACTGAAGCCCTGTTCTTGGGATTGGCTGATGAGACCTCATGTATAGGAAATCCTTTGTATCATCTATTTCTAAATAGCAGGTATCACCTACCTGACAGAGCTTCCTTTCTCTAATCTAGCTTAGCCTTTACCTTTGAAGTATTTTTTTTCCAAGTCCCTCATCAAGCATCTTCAGATCTCTACAAATTTCTGTTGCTGACAACTATGAAAATTGAAAAGCCCATGCAGGCTACCAATATGAAACTGAGAAAAAGGTATGCTTAGTGTTGGGTAGAACAAAGGATGAGCACTTCTAGTTAAATAACAGAGAAAGGACAGAAAAGCAAGCAGTCATTTTAGTTGTAGGGACTCTCCAACAACAGTGGGCTGCTTCAACAGGCAATGAGGGTCTCATGTGTCAAGGAATTGTCCAGAACCTGAGCCACCACTTCAACAGCAAAGCAAAGGAGTCAAGACTGGAAAGGGAAAGGGACGGACTCTCCCAGCATTCCCGTCGGCACAGCCTTCTATGACTGTCTCGCCGTTTTCCGTTATCTTGAGTATCAGTGATGCACCAAACCTATGAAATTGAACCTCACTTTTTCCCAAACTAGAGTCCAACTTGAAAAATTAATTTTAATATGCTTTCATCTTTACCAACCCTCACATTGTGATGCAGTATTTGTCCAAGAAGGATGGCTTTTTTTCCTCATTGAACTCTCTTAATACTTCATTTTGGGAACTGTACGTGTGCTCTACCGCCTTCCCCAATTCCCTACCAACTCCAGCCAAATCCTCACCTCCGTAGCCTGACACTGAGGCCCTTCATGTCACCTTTTGTCAAACTTTCCTCCTTGAACTGTTCTTTATGCATGCCCTGGCTCCCTTGTCTCTGGCTTCTGGAACACTCATCTTCCTCACCTCTACAATCTTCTCTACATTGCTCCAGTGTGTAGACAACATTTCTAGTTCATTTCTAGTTTTTATTTCTCTTTTCTTTCTCTTTCTTTCTTTCTTTCTTTCTTTCTTTCTTTCTTTCTTTCCTTCTTTCTTTTAACTATTTATTTATTTTGAGTCAGAGTCTCTCTCTGCAGGCCAGGCTGGTCCCGAACTCACTATGGAGCCCAGGCTGGCCTTGGGACTCACCGCAATCCTCCTGTCTCAGCCTCCTGAGCGCTGGAATTACAGTTGTGTGCCACCATGCCTGGCTTATGTGGTATTGGGGAATCAAACTCAGGTACTTAGCACCTGATTTAGAGATTGATAAGCAAGTGCTTTAAGTGCTGAGCCATTCCTCCAGCCCTCTGTTTCCTTATTCCTTGAAAAATATCCTATTTGATTATTCTCCTTAGGATCATGAACTCTGCCTTCTCCATCACCCACCCAGTCCCCAGCATTCATAAGGCTTACTGGGTAGGAACAGGTTGAATTAGAAAACTTTCTTACATTTCCTTGAAGGGAAGCTGAAGAACGTATCAGTTAAGAGTGCAGATTCTGAAGCTAAGCTCCCTGGGTAAGCCACCTGCTGATCAGGTGAGCTTGATTACCTTCAACTTCCCCATCTATAGAAGGGAAACAAATAACAACAGACTCTACCTCACGTTATGAGATTTCCATGAACAGGATTTTAAAAATCCCCTCCTTCTGAGCTGGGTATACAACTCTCTGCTTAAGAGTTGCCTGTTTTTTAAGGTGCCTCTCTATTTCTCCCTCCTTCATGACTATTAATTCTGTTTTCCATGTACAAAGCACTTTGGGGTTTATGAAGATCTCTAGTAAGAACTTTCACATTTAATCACCACAGTGCTACATGAAGCAGGTGCTACTGTCCTCTGAGAGTTTTGGTGACACAGGTAAAGTGTGGGGGAGGGGTGGTGACAGAAGACTAGAGATTTTAGTTTTCCATCTCTAGTATGATCAGCTACAACACTCTTTTTTTCCAGTCTGGACTGTGGAAGAGCTGGGGGCACTGTGCTGGGTATCTCTAGTTAAGCCCGAAAGGTCTCTATGGGTCTACCCCAAGCCAAACCTGCCTGGTGTTCCTGTTAACCTTAAGTGCCAGTTTTCACTCAGCCCCTCAGGCGAGCAGCTCGTGTACTCTCTGAAGGTTCCATGGTTTCAGGTCACCTGTACTGCAATTGTTCATTACCTTTGGTCCATTTCTGTGTGCAAACTTTTCTCACTGCAGGTCACCAGGTAACAAAGAACAGAAGACCTAAGTTAGATGAGGTCATGAAATGATTAAACCCAATTCCCCAGAAACATTTTATTGAGGAAGGCACAGAGTTATGGGAAAAGACTTGTCCAGAGACCCCATAATTTATCTGCTTCTGAGAGACAGGTCATGTTCCAACAGTGAACAAAGACAAGACATTTGCTCCCCAGAAGTACATAGCTAAATAAACTGTATCCCACTCACCTTGTGATGGCAAATGTCTAACATAACAGAAGGTATTATGGAAATGTTTCTTTAATAAATGAATGGACAAATGAACTTTATCCATCCAGTCACAGGCTGAGCTGGCTTGGGCCCTCAACTCTAGATGACCTTGCTGATACTCCCAGCTCTCAAACTTTCTACCTCCTCCCTGGAGACCTGTCATAAGACTTGAGAACCATCTTAAGGTCAGAGAACCAACCTTACCTGTAGGAAGGTTTGAGGAGCAATTATTGAACACGACCAAGGCAAATATTCCTCGTCTGTTATGTTTACTCACAGATTCTCACTTACCTGGTTGAAGCGCTTTGTTCCTGCCTGAGGTGACAGAAGCTGAGCAGAAAAGCAGAGCAACACTGACAGATCCACGAATTGCTTCTTGGAATGTTGATGAAGTTGAAAATCTTCCCCTGTCCTTGCAGTACCAAAAAAAGCCAGCCTATGCTGCATATGGATGCTTGGTGAATATTATAACATGTTTTAATTTATTTCTTGATTTTTAACTTCCATAGAATGACCAAGATGGAAGATACTTTAGAGATAATTGGCTTTAATAAGTCATGTACGGGATGGATAGGTAGAAGATAGTCAGAGGGGAAAGGAATTTGCTTGTAGTGGCACAGCGTGTTAGAAGCTCCATTGACCTGGAACCCAGGCTTTTTGTAGTTTAGTGAAGAGATTCTTTCTGAGTCCCGTACTGCTGGTTTCACAGCAAGCCTGAAGGCTGATCAAGTATAAGCTTCTCAAAAGTGTAGGTTGCAATGATGTATCTTTTGCTCTTATGGCTACTTCAGAGCCTTCATTTCACAGAAATTCTTTCTGCCCATGGAGTTCTCAGAAAGTTCTCATGTTCACCATAAGCCCCATCTTTACAGACCAATCAACCTCCTGTGGATCGAAGAGGCCAAAGGCCCACGGCCTCAGAAAACGGGCAGCAGAAACTGAGCCCCGACCTTCTGACTCCTAGCACACTTGTTCCCTCTACACTGTATGACAGACACAATGACGATCTGACGACCAGGTGTGCGGATGAAGATGGGCCAGGCAGATGAATAAAAGCCTAACACACAGCAATGAGTCAATTGCTCTTGGGAATGAGAGTTTGAAAAATAAATGACATCAAACCCTCCCTCAGTGAAAGTTTTTGCTTGGACCCATGAGGAGCTGCTTTGGCACTCTCTCCTGATGTTTGAGAATGAGTATAGGGAACAGAAAATTCTAAGAACAATTGTGTGTCCCTCATCAATTTCCTTGATGGATAATTGTGTCTGATTTGGATGATTTTAAAATTTTCAAAAAAACTAAATGATCTGAATATTACCATCCAGAGATTACCTGTAGTTAATATTTTACTGGAATGCACTCATATATTTTTATCTTTCAAAGATGGTATATTTTAAAATAAATTTATTCTAAACAAACTTCTTGGTCATCTATTTTTATTACTTACTAATAAATAATAAATATCTAGTCATATCCTACAATGTCAATGAAACGGGAGAATGAGGATAGGGTGATGACATCTGATCTGTTGTGTAGTGGATACTGCGGCTCCCAGCACTCCTTCCCACTGAAAGTGGCTGGGATCTTGCGAAGCCATCTCTATATTCTCTTCCTGAGTTTTGAAAATGACCATGGTTACAACATTCTTGAGATGGGAATGATTTCGATAGCTTTTGATAATAGTTTATGTTTTGCTAATTTCTTTTACACACACACACACACACACACACACACACACACACCACTACACACCCATCACTGTGCTTAAAATATATAGAGAGAAACAGTGGACATCTCAGAGGTTACTCAAGTGCCCCTAGAAGAGAAACAACCCTGACGTTACTTTAAAGAAGATATCAAGGATCAAGGAGATTAGCCAATATGCCTGCTTTGTTTGTTTCTGAAATAAATCCTCAGAAATAAAATAAGCCCATGAGCATGAACTAGTATTCAAAGGGAAGTCTCTTCTGATTGAAGACTAGTAGATGTTCTTCACTTTCAGTACAGCAGAGACTAGGACACATTTTTGATCTTTCCTTTCAGGTCATCTTTGTCTGGAGTCACACAGGCTTTCTGATTATGAACACTTGTAGAAACTGGGTGATTTGAACTCATTCTGACGTTTGGAAACACGTACATAGGTGTACCTATACCAATTTTTTCTGCCTCACCTTCAGCATACAAGTGCTGGGGGGGGGGGGGGGCATTCTGTGGCCTCCATGGATGGCCTAGCTGCTTGTCAGGTGCACAAGTGGGGCTTAATTTGATTAACATGGGCCCCAGCCAGGACAACCTCCCTGCTCATTGAGGCGAGGGCTGCCGAGCATGGCCGATTGGAGGGCCAGAGAGTGGTAGTGATTCATTTCGGCCCCAGGCACCCACCTGGCGGGCCTGGTGCAAGTGCTGTGGGACCAGGGAAAGTGAGAGGCTGCAGGCGCCCTGCCTGTGAGCTGGGCCTCGGGAGTAATAGTGAGAAGAGGGGTGAGAGTAGCAGCTGCCGAGGGCGATATTTATATAATGACTCTGGGTTTGAGGCAAGAAGTGAAACTGAGGTTGTGCTGAGACACTTTCTTTCCCCCCAAGAACAGCTCCTGAGGGGTGTCAAGAGGAGAGCCTGAGCGGGTCACACCTCCTCTGAGCAGACACTCCAGTCCTCAGCACCTTCACTGGGTACCAGAGCTGAGGCTCCCCAGGTCCCCAGAGGTCGCCTTCTCTCAGTGTCCCTACCTTGGTCACTTCTTCCCTACCTAGATCCTGCTTAGGTAGGGAGAGCCCTCAGGCTCTCCCAGCTAGGCAGGAATGCCATGAGGGCACCAGAGCCACACCCACGCAGCACAGAGTCAATCACGCGTCTCTGCAGCATGAGCGTGAAGCCCTTTATTACCTTTCTATGAGCACTTGCGACACCATTGCTTGGGGTTTCTCTGGGTGGCTGTTTTCTGGCTTCTATCCACCTCGGGCAAGTTATCTGCCTCACCTCCCTCCTTTCCTTTCCAACATTTATGGCTTTTCATGTCCTACTCACAGTAAAGAGTCCCTTAGGTGCCTCCCTGACCTCTGGTTTCAGCCTAGGCTTAGCAAATTCTATTCCATCTCCCTAAAATGAAAGATTTTCGCAGGACCGTGCACTATCTACAAATGCCTTCTTATTCTGCTTCCCACCTAATGTGGAACGTTCACAGCTAACAAGGACCTTAAAGTTCCCTAGTCCTTGCTTCTTAACAAAGGAAGGACCAGCGACACCGGCCAAGGTGAGAGCCTGTTTTAACTATGGCACCTGTGGCCCCACCTCCAACCTGCTGAATCAGAATCTGCATCTTATCAAGATTTCCAGATGACTCACACGCTCCTTACACTTCGAGAAGCACTGTCTTAGCCCAACATGCTCACCAATAGGAGAGAAAATAATGTTCCCAAAGAAAAGAACCAGACCTGTCCGGGCCATCATCCAGAGAGCACAAAGCTAGAAGCTAGTGGGTGTCTTGTGCATGTCCCCCTTCTCTGTACGAGGTCTTCCTGGGGAAACCATTTCAGTGCTACGCTAACATTATGAATGTAGCAAAGCAGCTTCTCTCTTCTACTTCTACCCTAAAGTTCATTAACAATTTTTTCTATTTGACTAATAGAAAATCAGTGATTGACCATTGTCCCCTCGGAGCTTTGATTTTACCTAAATCGCTGAGTGTCTTGCAGTGCTCTACAGAGCCTAATGTGCTCCACCAAGGATGTTATGGCTATAGTCTATGTGAAGGGGACCTTCTAAGTGCTGACAAGAAAAGGGAGGTAAATGACTCAGTATTTTGGTCACCCAAAATCTGGTCTATCAAGGAACTTGCCAGGAAGAATTACAGATGATGGCTTATTTTAAGTTCAAGAAATGACAAAATTGGAAGAACTATCACAAACGATTTCACCTAATGCCTTCAAGTTTCAGGTGGGGATGTTGAGTCATCAAGGTATACAACATGCTCAGATTCATCCAATGAAGTAGCAGCCGATTCAGGGCAACTATGCGACTTGCTAGCCTCTCAAATCGGTCCTTGCCGTGTCCTTCTCCCTCAAGTAAATACACTGCATGGACTAAATAAATAAATCATCTGGACTGGATGGCACTTACTCCAGAATTCTCAAGTAAGTCATGGGTAAAAAATGTGGAGCCATTGTCTAGAATGAAGACCTTGCTATTATAAATGCAACCAAAAGGAGTGTCACAATGGCAATTAAGTTCCATCCGTATGAAGAACTACTTGGAAATTATAAGCTAGTAACTTCACTTGTTATGTCTGGAATCTATAATAATATAGAGACATATCACAGAATATAACAAACATAACCTATTATAGAGAAAACAGCGTAAGTCTAATATGCCATTGTTCTTCATGGAACTTAAGACTGAATCCGGCGTCTAAGCAGTAGGCATTGAAACTCAAAGAAATTACAATGTTCAGAAATCCATGGGGCATGTGGTTGGATTTGATCTGAAAGGATAACTTAGTTGAAGAATTGGTTGGCATGGTACTATTCTATCTTCTAAAAAAATGAAAACAATACAGTAATATATGTTGTAATCATTTTGAGTAGAAAATAATAACATGAACTTGAGACATCAGAATTTTTTATCTTACTGACTTGGATCTTACATTTCCGTGAAAAAATCACAGAGAAAAAGTACAAAGCCATGAAATATGCTCTTTCACAAACATTGCTGAACACTTCTGGTCATACTAGAGCCTCGTTTTCAGACTACATTAATGGTCTCACCGCCAATGACACCCCGTGAGATGACAAGGGAGAGATCTCCATCTCCGCTGGATACAAGAAAACTTAGACCCAAGGAACAACGCCATTCCTTAGCGGAGAGCCTTGGAAAGCCAGCTGGATGCCAAGTACAGTGGAGGAAAGCAATACTTGCTGAGCCTGCACACCTCTTCAAAAGTTACTAAGTGTCCAGACAATACTGTCACAAAGAGGAACAACTAATTGATTTCAGTAACCTGCTGTGATGGACCAGGGGCTATATTAAATGCTAAACATAATTACCCCATTGAAATATGACAAGGACTCTGTAAGGAGAGCATTTTCTTTTCTTTTCTTTTTTTCCTGCATATTAGGAAATGGAGTAAGGTTCAGCAACATGTCTGTGGTCACAAAGCTAGAAATTGACTCACGGAGCTGAGACTTCAATTCTGAGTCAATTTAGGTTCGAAGTTTGTGCTCCAGGTCAAGTATTTCTATTATCTCAATGCTACAGTGGAGGAAATGGATTTAGAGATGTTAATGAAGCAAGATTGTGGCCCTAATAAATCACAAGGAAGGGATTCAATCTGGAGCCTTTGACTTTAAATCTCTGGAACATAAAGATCTCAGAAGAGAGATAGGAAAAAAATAACAATTTAAGGTTAGGCAAATACAAAGCATTTCTCTTAGACAAAATGTACTCTAAAATCTGCTTATATAACAATGGACTCCAATGTGTCATAACCAAAAAACACATTAAGGGTTTTTTTTTTTTGTTTCCCTTCTAAAACCAGTTATTAGGTACAATACAGGTGCTTTGCATGGATTAATCTTTTGGTCTCTTGATTTTTTATAGGACTATTTCCCTGTTATTCTCACAAAGGAAAATTAAATTAGTGACTTGTACAGAATCACATAGTTAATAATGACTGGACAGAAATGGAGATCAGTTCTGACAAATTCGAATGCCTGGAACTGCATCAACTTCCATGTTCACAGGATTATAGGATTTCAACAGAAGAATTTGGAAGCCCGATAGAAAAGGTGCAAGTTCGTGTTCCCATGAAAGCAATGTGCGGGGCTCAGAAAAAATACATGGCACTCCTATTCACAGATCTGCAAGAAAAATGTAAGAAAGCCGGGGAGATGAGAGAACGACATAAAAATATCCAAGTCACCAATAAAATAAAAGGCTGTTGGTATAAAGATAGTTTAAACAAATTAAGATTTTCTCAATCAAAAAAAAGAACAGGCTGAGAGGTGATAGCACAATGCCAATAGCATGCGATTTTGTACTTAATCAGCAAATCTCAGAAAAACAGAACTGTCTCAGGCTTTCCTTACCCCAGAGTTTGCAAGAGTTAATTTGAGAGCAAATAAAGGGAAGTGCTACTTTGCATAGCAGATAGCAAACCTAAATGAGCACAAGATGCAGTAACTGGCCAGTGGTGCAGATGCTCGCATGGCCCCCAAAGGGGTGATTTTAATAGTAGAATATTATTAATTCTGTATGGGTTTATTTAAGAAGTGTGAAACCTTGTGGACCACTCAGCCTAACCTTTTACCTTACATGCATCTGCCCTTTACTTGGTCACCTCCAAGAGCAAAGAGCTCATTCCCTTCCAAAGTAGACCTGATCTTACGGGGCAAGGACCTCGTGTTTCAGGACCACTGCTCTGATCACTGTGAAATAAAAGAAATGAACCAAATAATATTCATGTTTCTCTCATTCAGACTAAGCAAATCACTGGTGGTTTTGAGACGAGACCCACTTCTTCTGATCTTGCCTTCAATACGCCATCCCTGGGAAGTAGTTGAACCCTTCTGTTAAGGTGAACCTACATAACTGAATGGATACTATAATGACTGATTGTCAACTTTCCCATGTCCATTTCCTAAGAAATCAAGGTTCATCTAGAAACAGACCAGATCTCTCATACATTTCAGCTAAGCTTCTTACTAATAGCCAGAGAAAGGTTAGTAAGTAGAGATCAATGAACAAATGAATTGATCATAATTTTAGCTTCAGATCTTGAAACTGATACATGAGAGGACAACATCCGCACTGCATTATGTTTAGAGCCAGTGACCTTGGCTGTGTCGCTGCACGAATGGAATTTATACGAGAAAAAGTGTTTTCTATCTGTAGAAACGCTGTAAAAGTGGCAAAACCTGAAAGGGACCCACTCATGTGCGTAGAAAAAGTTCAAAGAACCAAAGGGTCATTCTGGAAAGCACCCCAGTGCCAAGACTCCCAAGGTCTCCTGGCTGGTTCAAATCACACATAAGACTAAAAAAATTTTCTCAGACCCCAGGACTGTGAGAACTCTTCATAATGGATTAGGCTACAGCTACATGCCAGGCACTGTGCTAAACTCTGCACAACAGGACATTTTTAAAAATCTCTGATACAAGTTTCAATGGAGCAGAGAAGCCAGCTGCTCCATTTATAGTTTTATTTAATACTATTAATAGTCTCATTTAAAGGGTGAAGAAATTGAATCACAGAGAGATAACTTGATTTGACCAAAGTGAAAAGGCCGAGCTGGCATGGGAGCCCGGATTTTTCAATATTAAGGCTAGTGCTCTTCTCTGTACATGCCTTTCCACTTAATCCCCTTAAAAACTTAAAATAGAAACAAGTTTCATCCTTTGCAAGGTAAAATTTGCAGAACCAATATAAATTTTAATGTTCTCCTTTTGAAATCTTAAGAAGGAATTAGTGACTATAATTTTTCTAGCTGTGTACTGTAAACAAGTACAACCACAATGGAAATCAGTAAAGAGATTCCTCAAAAGACCAGAGATAGAGATTCCATTGGGCCCAGCTACACATCTGCTGGTTATCTTTCCAAAAACAGTTAAAAACATCACGGTTGCATCGATATACATATATCCATATTTATAGCCACACAACTCACAATGGCTAAATCTGGTAACAACTTATATGCCCATAAAAAGATGAATAGTTACAGAGAACATGACTGATAATGGAGCACAATGCTGCCATCGAGAAGAATTAATTTGAATCTTCTGTAGGAAACATAGATATACCATAAAGTTAGACGAAATAAATTAGACACCGGTTAAATGTTGCATTGTTTCTCTTACATGAGAAAACCAAAATACAAAAATTGAAAGAGCAAAACATAAAAAGGGATGACAGAAAGCAAAGAGGTAGATTTAGTAGAGGCAAGGAAGGATCCTAGGAAAGGAGGAGACGGCAGGGTGGGGGGGAAGTAAAAATGATTAAAATACAGTACGTATCTGCACTATTTTCTCAGGTTGAATGTAATTATCAAAGATTGTGACTATATACTAATAAAAATAAGAATTATTGGAGAAAAAGAAGAGTGGAAAACCGTTTCTTCCCACAAAAGTAACATTGAAGGGATTTAAAAGGATTCCAGTGAATGTTAGTAAGGAAACAACAACAAAGAGAACTTAACAATTTCAGGGAAACTGTGAAAGTCTTTCTTATGGAACAAAGAGTTCTTCCAACCTTTCCATGGCCCTGGAGACTGGGGCTGAAATGTGAGAGAAATAAAAGAAGCTGATGTGCAGGGAACAGCAATTCAAGGGGTAGAGCCAGCCTCGTGGAGTACAAAGACCTCTCCACCTCTCCTCGTCTACCTTTCCGTCCCTCTCTTCCATCCTAGCTGTGCAGGCAGAGATCACACAGCCAGGAGGTGCAGTTTTCGGTCAAAGTCCTGACACGGACTGACCATCCTTCTCTGCGTATAAAATAGTATAAAATAGAGGGGATCACAGAGATGACACGCAGGAGCCCTCTGCTTTCTGACAGTCTCATTCCCTCTCAT
This sequence comes from Ctenodactylus gundi, assembly GCA_004027205.1. Lineage (NCBI taxonomy): Eukaryota > Metazoa > Chordata > Mammalia > Rodentia > Ctenodactylidae > Ctenodactylus > Ctenodactylus gundi. The sequence goes on from PVKB01002561.1 coordinate 15,274, forward strand.
TCATGTTCCTTCTTCTCTTGCACCCAGTCCTAAACAATGCGGGTAAGGTGGCCCGGGCAGCCTCGGGGACTCCCCACTGCTGGTTCTGTGGAGCCCTTCCACACAGCTGCTCAGCCACAGCTGCCTGCCCAGAACTGCCGATGGCTTCTATTTACCTATGCAGATGAGGCGATGAATAAACAAGGTCTGCTAACCAGCAAAGGGCCTCAGTTCTTGAGTCCTTATTAGCCTTAGGGTCCCCTGAACCAAGGGAAGATGAGTGGTGGAGACAGTGAGTGCCTCCTTTCCCACCTCCTCTCCCCCAGGGATTCACCCTTGCCATCTACCTGCACTTCTAGAACAAATGAGTTTGGATTAGGGGCAATTCCTTTTTCTCTTCAGTGGGATTTTCTACTGCAAGTTTTATTTTGTCCTCCAGTTTAACACACACACACACACACACACACACTCTCTCTCTCTCTCTCTCTCTCTCACATACACTCACACACACAGAGAGTCTCACATACATTCACACACACACACACACACACACACACACACACACACACACACACACACACGGTGTAGAGGTTCCCAGATATCCTAATATATAAACTTTCATAGCCAATGCCCAGTGTTCTCAGAAAACACAAGCTAACATTGCTACCTCCCTGGGCATCCTAGTCTCCTGCGGCTGGTCCCGTCAGGTTTGCCTTCTCGTCCAACCTCTCCTCCTTAGTTTATCTGGAGGTTCTTCACAGTCCACTGCGGAGATAGGTCAGAGCCTGGCCCACCCTTGAAGCCACTGCATCTAAAACATATTCTCCATACATCTTCCCCCACTGGTCCTTTCTCCTGGTCCCCTACTTAGAATGCCCATGGCCTCCTCCATATAGTCCATGCCATGTATCTCCTGAAGGCATATTTGCTAGTGCGCTTGCTTGGGATTATTTGGAACAATGTTATCTTTTCTTCAATTAGACTGTGAGTTTTGGGAGGCAGAGACTGTGCCTTTCCCTTGCTGACACTTGTCACTGACCTGGCTCAAAGCAAGTACTCACTGGGGAGGAATTCAGTGAGGCCTAAGGCTCACCGGTGTACCAGATACTTTTCTTTCTTACGGTTTCTGCCTTTGGGAAGATATATGAGGGTATTTAAAGGTTAAGTAACAGCCTTATGATTCACTGGGTCCCACCCTAAAAATCTCCTAGCTTTTGTTGACTTCTCCTGTTACTAAGCATAAAACAAACAAGGCCGTCTCCCTGTTCCTGCTTTCTAGGTCCCCAGGGTTGCACTGCCTTGCCAGGTTCTTTTTTCTCTGATCCACCATTCTTTGTGTGTATTTATTTGCATTTCCTTCAAGATGTACCTCAATGAGTTTGATTTGGGTTTTAGGGTTCACTTTATTTTAAACTTAGATGCCAGAGTTCTTCTGCCTCCTGTCCCAACAAGTCGTCTTTCACTTATGTCTCTATTGATACATCAAATAACCAAATGGCTGCCCCAAGACACTAGAGAAAATGAACGTGCAAATGATCCTGTCCTTTCTAACTGCAAAGTGATGCCAGCCTAGTGGGGGAGGCAAGGCACCTTCAGGATGTGTTGCAATACTAGGCAAGGGGCAATGAATGCCCTAAACAGGGAGACCAAACTACCACACTTAGGGCAGGAGGGTTGAGTTCTCTGAGAGAGGACAGTGTGGCATCAGGAGGAACATCGCACAGGAGGTCTCATTTGAAGTGGATTTGCAAGCATAAAGTTGAACTTGTACTTGCTGTGCTAGAAAAGTTGAGCAGGTGGGGAGGGAAACACAAGCAAAGGCTGGAGATGGAAAAGTACAGGACCAGGACCAGTGAGTAGTTCACCTGGGCCGCAGCGCTGCATGCTCAGATGGGAGCGTGGAAGAAAACAGCTGAACAGAAAGGCTGGGATCCGGGTGGGTGGCACAGAGCAGGAGGTCACAGGGGCAGGAAGACCTTTTGTAACCTCCTGGGTGAGAAGTGAGGGCGCAAGAGAGTGGTGGCACTGAAAGCGAAGGGAAGGAATGGGTGTGAGAAATGTTTCAACACAGATCCCTAAATTCAACCCAAATCTCCTTGACTAATTCTTCTCCATAATACACATGCCAGTTTTCACGGCAGATGCCACACTGTCTTGCCCTGCACACCCCCCACCCCCCCTTTGGAAGCTTATCTGTTTTATCTTCCAGGTGCATGACTTTCTGCCCAATTACTTGTTTTCAACCCATCAGAGCAGGTCAACCATGCGGCTCAGAAGTCTCACTGTCACACTTGGCCTAGGTTGCTCCGGGGCAGTGTCCCTGTCGTCAGTACCCTGCATCTGAGTCTATGTCCCCCGAGAACAATAGCTCTAAGTCTCCCAGGTCCTCACTTGGCAGCTTATTCAGAAGTTGAAACCAGAGGAAGGACTTTAGCACAAAGTGGGGGAGGAAGTGGCAGAGGGGGTGAAGCAGGGGCCTCGCCAGACATCACCTGGTGGACTCAACTCAGACAGGGAGGCCAAGCAAAAAGGACAAAGAGGACAAGAAGAGCAGGCAAATCAGATGAAAGTGGGGCTTTGTGTTGGCCCAGGGAACCAACTCAGCCCTACAACAACCACTAATCAGTCACTTGCAGTCACTGGGATTCAGTGGCCAAGGAAGCGAGACCAGGGAAAGTAAAAGCACTGCTCTTTCTCTACTGAGCACAGGGACCCTGCATCTCCCAGCTTTTTGAGGCTTAGCTTTGTCTCCTATGAAAACAGGATTAGACCATTCACCTTATCTGCCTTGCTAAGCTATTTATACAGCCATAAAAAAAAGTGAGTGTGGAAGCACTCTGCATGTATCGTGCACCAAGTCAGAGGTGTGTTCTCATTGAACTCCAGCCCCACTCATTGGTCTGGCAAAGGGGCGAGAAGATGTCTGGAGAGTAGAGACTGTGGCATCAGGAATATTACGAGGCACCTGTTCCATCTGACCCTCTCACTCCTGAGCCCCACCCCTGCTTGGTCTATGAGGAAGCAGAGGTCCAGTTCCCCCTGGGGAATGAAAGGTCCTTGCTCACAGGGAGAGGCAGAGAGGACACTGAGGGTCTGAGGATTTCCAGCCAGTTCTCATTCTACCCCCAGCCCTTGATTTCCAAAATAAAGGGAACCAGAGTGGAGGCCACGCTGCAGAGGCTGGATTCTTGAATTATTGGGGAATAAGTTACATAATCAGAACTAAAGCAGAGCTAGCACGAGGCTCAATCAAACCGCATTTCTTTAAAGCATCTTGTTTAGAACCTTACATAACTATTACCTAAGATCCAGAGCATTCGCATCCTGAAATGAAAGCCTCAGTTCCACATTTGAGGTTTCCTAGCCCCGTTTCTGCTCTCCTCAGCCATTATTGGGCTCTAGGATAGAAGGAAGCATGGTTCCTCTGACTGGCTGGTGGCTGACAACTCTCCGAGGCCTTGTAGGTGCCAGTAATCCAAAGGACACTTTACATGTAACTTCCTGTATTTCATCTTCATACCAATCTAGGCCATAGATTATTGTACTATCCTCATTTGTATGCTTTAAGAAAGCCAAAAATATACTTAAAAAACTCAAGTATCTTGAACAATGAGCAAGTCCATGTTTAGGATTTCATTAAACATAGAACTTTTCACAAGGAACTGGGGCTTCTTCTTCAAGCTTTCTTAGAATAGGCCCCTCCACAGGGTCAGAACTGTAGCAGGACCCTCTCATTCCTGAGTTCTACCGCTAGCTTCTGCATTTTAGGCTTCTGTTGACTTACCACTGCACAAGAATTTTCAGAAAACAGCTCTGTGTTGGGACCCAAGGGGCTGAAGCACATCCTACCTTCAAAGTTTCAAAGACTAGGCAGGTGACAGGGTAGTATAGAAGCAGGGAATTTCCATCTGGGGAGAACAGCTAGGACACAGGGGAGAGGCGAAACTGTGTATCTAAAAAGGTAGAAGCAGAGTAGAGAAAAGAGGATGTTCCCACAGCCCGGTAGCCCACAGTGTCCAGAGAAAGCAAGCAGAGAGGGTGAACCAGGAGGGACAGCGTGCAGTACCTGCCTGAAGAGTAATAATACAGCCTTGGGGAGCTCTGAGGCTGTCCTCAAACAATTGTTTCTTCCCAGCATTTCGAGCTCATTCCTGAAGTAGCACGTTTGCGTGGCTTCTTAGAGCCTCAGTTTCCCCTTATATAAGATGGAAGCCACGAATGTCGCCTGCAAGGGAACTTGTGTGAAGTTGGGCTACATGGCTGGAATTCAGTAGTGAATGCTTTGAGCTGCTCTAGGTTTGCAGGCAAAGGGAATGCAAATCACAGTTATTTATAATGGCAGCAAACCGAAGCTCTCAAAAGACATTGCTGCAAGCCGCCAAGCGCTCCCTCTGGAAATCCTGAAACCTGCTGCCACGGGGCTGTGCCCAGATCCCAGCTGGAAGCAGGCTTATCTCTTCTCAGCTCCTGGCGCTCCTTCCGATCCTGCCAGGATGTTCCTCATACAACAAACACTAAGCTCCCTGCATAATTCCACCTACGGAGAAGGAAGCTCTGCACCCTTCTGCCCTCCCCAAGCAGAAAAATAAACTGATTCCTAAACTCCTAGGTCAAGTCACAACAGGCTCAGTTTGGGGATCATCAGCCTTTCATCACTAAACAGCCCCACCAAGGCTAGATCCTCAAGGCTGGGGACGATGCAATGTCCTGTCCGTTTCCTAATGTGGCTATTTACGGAGCCATGCCTTCCCTGCACCCGGCTTGTGCTAGGCCGAAAGGATGCAGACCTCCAAGGAGTTGGTGGGCACAATTGGAGCCCATTCAAGGGTTACCTTCTCAGAGACCTCAGAGGAATTGTGGGGTAGTACTTCTTAGACTTTATTGGGCACATGCATCAATCATGGGTCTGGTTAAACACAGGTTCTGACTTAGAGGTCTAGGATGAGACCTGAAATCTTGCCTTTCTAATAAGTTCCTGGTTAACTTCACTGTCATTAATACATGGATGAAATTTTAAGTAAAAAGTCTTAGGTTCTAAGCATTATAACTTAGAGAACCACCATTCCTGAGGGAGACAACCCCCATTCCTGGAGGTACTAAGTCCAGGTTCTCGGGTTCTGTTTCCCTGGGCTAACATCAGCTTCTACAATTAATTCCAAAACAAGATCCTAGGATTACTTTCTTCTTACCTACTTTTAGGTTTGTGTGTGTGTCACCTCCCCTGGCAGACTCAGGGAGTTCATGAGAGGCCCAGCTATGAGGAAGAGCTTTAAGGCATAGGCTTTCCTCCAGCAGAAAAGCACAAAATGTTCAGGTCAAGCCTCTTCCCCAACCGAACTTGTCATTGCTCCCGCAGCAACACACACAGAAGAGAGGAGACAGAGAGAGAGAGAGAGAGAGGGGATCAGCTAGTCATCCAGTGTTCTAACTGGCACTTGAATAAAAGGCTCTTGCCCCCTCCTCCTCGTCTATCTTCTTCTAACCCCAATGATGCAGGTCATTCTCCTCATTCACCCTCTGTCCCCGAGGTCCACCCCCTCTTGGGGACCGAGATGCTCCCACTGAGGTCAAGAGTATTTTTAGCTACGCCATGTGGGCTTATGCTTAGCCAACCTTCCCTGGACATTAATCTTGGATTCCACAGATGCCAGGTCTTCTGATCCAGGAGGCACAGAGGCGACGGGGAAATCTGAGAGCACTGGAAAATGCTACGCACAGCCTTTTGAGGATTTTGTCCGAATGCTGCGTACGATAAAAACAACAACAGTAACACCTAATGCTCAGAAAATGTCTCAGCACTTACAGGGTACTTTCTCTGGCATTGCCTCAATGTATCTTCCCAAGAGGCACATAGGGAAGACAAGACTTAAGTTACTCTTATTTATACTTAATGGAAGGGCCAGGTAGCACAGCAAAGTAGGATAGAGTAAGTAAGTGGTCCACTTGGACCTTTGGCATCCAGTATCAAACTTAAATATCTCTATTCTCTTGCAAATGCCTCCCCCCACCCCAGCTTAGTTTTACTTTTCTTTGGTTAAACATTACAAGCAGCATTATCTACAGACCTTCATCAGAAATGTGCTTAAGAAATGAAGTCTAGAAACCAGGAAGAATGAGGCAACTTTTATTGGTCATGGCCTTAGCCAAATGCCAAGGACAGGCTAAAGAAGCAATCCCCGGGAGTACAACACGTAGCAGAGAATACACCTAAAGAAGGTGAGGAGAGAGATTAACTCAATGATTTGCAAAGGAGCAAGTAGGGTTGCAGAAAAACACGAGGGTCATGTACCCGATGCTCGCACCCGGGAGCTGTTATCAGGGTTTATTCTGAAAGGAGAACGGGCAAGGGTTCTTCAGAGTCTGGAAAGTACTGGTAAGCTGTTGAGAGAGTGCTGCCGACAGCAATCATGGGCTTCAGCAGGAAGGAGGACACGAGTAAAAGAATTAGCCCCCATCCCCTACCTTTTGACCACCTAGTTAGTGTTGGACTGACTGTAACTAGGAGCTAGAGGATGAGGGAAACTACTAGTACTATAGAGGCCAGCCTCCTGGAGAAGCTGGGAGAAAATAGAGAACGAGTTTGGAGAGCTAAACAGATAACACACAGCGTTCTGCCATGTTAAGAGAACCAAGAGGTTGGGAGAAAGGAAGGTAGTGCCCGTGGATTTGGAAAGCGGAGGAATCTCTCTCCTCTCAGAGTGGGGTCACTGTGCAACTCTACGGGAGCCATTCTAGTACTGAGCCACAAGATAACCCAAGAAAAACCAGACTAAGAATCCTTATAAATCCCAAGCGCAGAGTTAGCATTCCTGGCTCTGAGTTTAAAATCCCAAATCTGCCCACTTCGTCTCTCCGAATCTCTATGTCCTTGTCTATGAAATGAAACTAATAGTAAATACTAATAGTCTCTGTGTGGGTCCTCTTAGGACGGCAGGCACTTCGCACACTCACTAGAGATGCCACGTAAGGATGCCAAAGGCAAATGCCATGGATTCCAAACGAACTGGGCAACCGAAGGCTCACCTGGTCTCTGTAGAACTCAGATCATCACACCCAGATATGTGAAAAAGTTTAAGCCAGAGAAGCCCTTGAGTTATATGACCAACCTGTTCTCATCTAAAAGAAAGGCTAGAAAGAAATACGACAGGTGGGGACAGAGGTAGGGCCACATAGATCTGTCCTCAACCTCTTAGAGTCCCATAGTATGCTTCCCGCCTGCCCTTGCAAGTGACAGGGTCTACCTGTCAGTAACAGTTACGGCTGTTGCGATTATAATTAGCAATCTTTCTCCCACAACCCAATCCCAGAAAGTACAAGTCTCATCATTAAGGATGTCTTCAAGAACATGATAAAATATGAATGTTTTATTTGGATAAAGAATGTGAACACATGAGACTGTACCAGCAGGTACAGTCATGAGAATCACTGATGATAAATATCTCTGGCTGAGAACAGGATCCTGGGTATTCAGGACACAGGACAGGTACGTTTTTATTTGCAACAAGTGGCAGGAAAGATCAGAGTGTTATACACTCTGCAAAGGAAAGTTCCCATGGGGACACAACAGCTGAAGGGCTTAGTGTAAATCTCAAGCTGGTTGGAGGAGGAAACTCCAGCACAGAGAAGCAAATGGGCTTGTTGGAGCCTTCCTGAGAGCTGGTGACACTGAGCTCAGGTCTCAAATCTCCTCTTTAGTTGCCAGATTTCTTTTTTTTGGGGGGAAGGGTGCAGTGGGGGGCGAGGGCAGTGATCTGGGGATGGGGGCAGGCAGCCTTCCGCAGACACTTCCAGTTCTCAATGAAGAGACTAGAACACGTTTTACTTGTTACCAGAAGGTTATGTGCCACACTGCAGCTTTTACACTGAACTCTTCGTGCAGATCTCGAGGTTTCAGTCTGCCTGGCCCGGGGCACATAAGCACTGAGCATGCTGCATTCTGCTTCTATTTCCTATTATTTCAGCTGTTCCTCTGCTCTGCCGGTTTAATCACGCTCCATACGTTCACCCAATCAGCAGCCACTGAGAACCTGCAGGGCTGGCCGCTAGGAACACAGGGAGGGAGCCCTGTGCTCACAGAGTTGACCATTGAGAGGGGTTGGTGGATGATGCCACACTTCCCCGAAACAAATACATGATCAAAGCACCAGCTGAACCAGAGCCCCCTGCTGAGCCGAGTCGCGTGCTGCTTCTGGAAAAGCTATCTTCAGCACAATTTTACTACATAGAAGAACAGAATGTTTGGACTGAACGCATCCCCTGGTATGCAGACAGCCAAGCCCTCTATAACACAAGGGCAGTACAGTGTTATATCGCCGAGTATGGGACAGTTAGAGTCTCCAGAAGAGATTTCCAGCCTCACTGCTTACTGTGTGATCTTGACGGATTACTTAACGTCCCTGAGCCCTATTTTCCTGGGCTACAGCAATAATTACAGTTTCTATGGAATTTCTAAAGTATGAAGTAAGGCAGTACATGTCAAGGTCAGAGGACAAATCCTGGAATGGCAAGTACTCAGTAAAAGGTCACTGTCATTACAGGCAAATTGAGGCCAAGCAGGGCTATCACTCCTGTAATGTCACTCCCACGAGTAGAAGCGGGTGCAGGGTTAGTGTCTAGCTGTCCAGCCTTAAGCCAGTGTTCTTTCTGCCTTCCAACAGGGAATCCATGTTTGTTTCATTGAATATTGAAGCAAACCAGGAAATCAAAGATCGTGTAACTGTACAGAGACTTTCTTATATGGGCCACTTGAAGGATTATAGTTTTTTTGGCTCAATAATCCTGTGTTTCCACAGGATCTTTTGCCTGGCCCTCTTTGCTAAGAAGCTGAGGGCTCTGGCTCCTCCCAAGGCCAAGGCCGTTTCTCAGAGAAAGGTGTATTCTCCTATTCTCATCTGTCTGAATCATGACACCCTTGGAGCCTAACACTTTGTAACGACATCACACCTCCCTTGTTTTTCCTGGGATTCAGCACTCTTTCTACAACCTAGTCATCCAGAGGGTCGCAAACTGGTGGAGCATCTGTGGGTGCCCTGCTGAAGACTTGGACCAGGCTACAGGTCAGCAGACCCACTTGCTTGGCCACTGGGGTAGTGGCAAGCTGAGGCTAGAACTCAGTATATCGATACAGTTTATTTATCTTGCACCAAAGCATGTCGAACAGCCCAGTGAAAACCTGCAGCCTAAACCCTAACTATTAGCTCATCCCACTAGATCAGTGATTGTGGCACTGAGGTGCGTGTAATTGGTCTAATCTTCCTAGTTATAGTGGTATAGAATTTCAGCGCAGAAATCAGTATAAAGAGTAAGAGAGGGTCAAGATTGGAGTCTTGACTTGATAGCCAAACTCCCTGGACCCAAATCTCGGCCTTCCGAATTACTGTCAGGCTTTGGCAATGTTCTTCCCATCTTTCTGCCTCAGTTTCTTCATCTGTAAAAAGGACTAAAGTCCTAGCCTTATCAGACTGTTGTGATCACTAAATGAGGTTGAAGGCACAATGCTGTGTGTGTGTAAATATAACAAGCTTAAAACACAGGAGCTGAGTCTCTGCTACCTGCCCAACCTGGGCACTTACAGGTAGGATGATGTCTCTAGAGTGTCCTTCTTTCTGAGTTCTGATGATGGCACTCCTCCTGGGATATTTAACCATAGAAATGCAGCTCTCTTGCTCTCTGTTGTCCAAGAAGTGCCACAGCAGGACATGATCACCAATAGCTAACCTCTCTTGGTTGAGTAAAGAGCCTCAACTTTCATTTTAGCTTTGGCCTTTGCCCCCGTGATGGCAGGAGGCTGCTCAGACTTTCAACAGAACCCCTGAGATGCATGCCATATACCCCTATTCCTGCAGTCTCCAGGCACAAGTCCCTCTCATACTCCTTCTCCACGTCTCTGATGCATCTTGTGTTTGATCTGTCGGGTGTAGATGATGACTTAGCGCGTCCTGAGTTTGGTTCCACCCAGGTATTCTCCTTCAGACTCTGATTCCATTAAAAGAACTCTATGATTCATTTCGGCTCTGCTTTTTTGAGCGTTGGGAAGTAAGGCAACAAGAATGACTGAGAAAAGGCCGTGATTGGATGAGTTCAAAGGGATCTAACTCAAAGGATGCGCTGCGTATTGAAGATGAGTCTCATGACTTGAGATTTGAGTGACAGGAAAGCTCTCAAGTCACCTGGGGAACCTCACCAGAGATGAGACTGTGTTTATACACTTTATTCGCAGCTTGCTAAGCCATTGGTGCTGGAAGCAGGAGACAGGTGGATGGGTTCTTAACCTCAGATTGCTACTCTGACACTCCTTCATGTCAGTACTCCTAGCTAAAACTCTTCTCAGCTCTCATCTACCTCACGCTCCGGTTTTTTCAGCATTTGATCCCTTTGTTCAGTTCTCCCTGCCATCCAGCCTTCACTGGCAGCTAAGCCACCTTTCTGAGAGTCGGCTTCTAGTTTTGCTTGGTTCCTGGTCAGATGCCCCAGACTCTCTCCAGCCTTTAGGAAAACAAAAATTCTGACTCCTCACTCACCCTCAAGCTCCGCTGGCCTCAATTGTTACAGCTCTCCCACTCAACTTATATTTTGTCCATTTCAATTTGCAATCTTTCGTTCTCCACTAATACAGTGTTCCTCTGTGCCTGCATGTGCCTGCTGTTATCCGTTACTGTTTGTATGGTATTGGGAAGGTTACTTAATATCTTAGAACTTTACTTTCTCCACCTACAAAAGGATGATATCATGAAGAGGAAAGAGAAAATATGGCAAAATATCTTGAACATATAAGAGCTCGATAAAGGTTAGCTCCAATGACAATCATCAAAATAACAACGATGCTTATAATTGTCCTGTTTCCTCTCTCTTTTACCAAGCTTCCTCTGACTCCTTTGAGCCCCTTTCCTCCTCCTTTTGAAGTCCCCTTGTGTTTCTGTCACCCTCATATTCCACAGAGCATTACAGTGACTTGACCCCTTATCCCGTCTCTCTCTTTGGAAGTCAGGACTGTGAGCTACCTCACCTCTGGATCCCTTACCTCACTGAAAAAATACAAGTCATGATTGAAAACTACAGTGAATATTTACTTTTTAAAAAAAGATTACAATAAAAACACATTTTTTTCTTTCCCCATTTTATTGATACGTATAAGTGCGATACATAAAGTTTACAATGATCTTGAGTATTTTGTGCACATACGTATCATGGCAAAGTTACAAATCTTTCCCTTCTCTCTTTTTGAACTGCCCCCCCCACTCCAGTTCCAGTTCCCATTATTCCCCACATTAAGTTCTATAAAATAATTGTGATCTGGGTTTCTCATATCAGAGAAACCATTCAATATTTCACCTTCTGCTTCTGACTTACTTCACTAAGCATGATGGTCTCAAATTGCCTCCATTTACCTATGAAAGTCTCCAACCTGTCTTTATAGATGAGTAGTATTCCATTGTGTATAAATACCACAATTTATGAATCCATTGGTCTGTTCATGGGCATATCTTTCACATTTTAGCTATTATTAATTGTGCTGCTATGGATATAGGTATACATATATATCTGATATATGTTGATTCAAGTCTTTTGGAAAAATTCTCAGAAAAGGTATTGCCGGATCGAGGGGGATATTTATTTCTGATCTTTCGTGAGACCTACATATTGCTTTCCATAGTGGTCATGCCAGTTTACATTCCCTCCAACAGTGCAGGAGGGTTCCTTTTGCCCACAGCCTCACCAGCCAGGATTGCCGTTTGTGTTATGATATACACCAATCTCTCTGGAGTTAGATGGTATCATACTGATGTCTTGATTTGCATTTCTCTTATTTCTAATGATGTTGAGCATCTTTTCATGTATTTATTGGCATTCGAAATTCCTCACCTGAGAACTGCCTATTCAGTTATTTTGGCCATTTTTTCAATAGAATCTTTGACTTTGGGGCTTATATATCTTCACTTCACTGTATATTCTGATTCCGAGCCTCCTTTCTGAGGTATTTGTGGAGAACATTTTTTCCCAGTCTGCTGATTCTCTTTTTACACTGTTGACGGTTTCCTTTGGCATGCAGAAACTTTTTAAATTGACACAATCCCATTTGTTAATAATAGGGACTATTTCTTTTGCTTTTGGTGTCTTATTAAGAAAGTCTTTGCTTACACCTATGCCTTTTAGATATTTGCCCAATTCGTCTTCCAGAAGTTTAAATGTTTCAGCTTTAATATCTAAGTTTTGATCCGCTTTGATTTGATATCAGTGCATGGTGACAGGTGTGCATCTAGATTCATTCTTCTCCATGTGTATGTCCAATTTTCCCAGCACCATTTATTGAGGAGGCTGTCCTTTTCCATGCATGCTTTTGGCTCCTTTTTCGAAGCTTAGGTAGCTTGAGATATTTGAGTTCATCTCTTCATCCTCAATTCAGTTCCACTGGCCTACCTGTCTGCTTTTGTACCTGTACCATATAGTTTTTACAACCATTGCTTTATAGTATAACTTGATGTCATTGTAATGCCTACTGCCTTAGTCTTGTTACTCAAGATTGCTTTGGCTATTCTAGATACCCTTTGATTCCACATGAACTTAAAGATAATTTTTTAAAGTTCTGTGAAATATTGTTGGTATTTTAATAGGAATTGCACTGAATCTGTATACCAGTTTTGGCAGTATAGTCATTTTGACTATATTGATTCTGTGTATCCAAGAACAGGGAATGTCTTTCCAATTTTCTGATGTCATCCACAACTTCTTTATTTAGTGTAACATAGTTTTCTTTATATAGATCTTTCACTTTCTTGGTTAGGTATACTCCTAGGTGTTTAATTTTTTTGGTAGGCTATTAAGAATGGGATTATTCTTCTGAGCTCTTTCTCAGTGAGTTCATTGTTGGTGTAGAAAAAAACTTTTGATGTTTTAGTATTAATTTTGTAGCCTGCCACTTGGCTGAATTTGTTTATTATTTCCAAAAGTTTCATAGAGGAGTTTTTGGGGTCTTCCATGTAGATAATCATATCATCTGCAAATAAGGATATTTTGACTTCCTCCTTTCTGATGCAAATTCTCTTTATTTCACTTTCTTGCCTGATTGCTATGGCAGGTATTTCAAGGACTATGTTGAATAAGATTGGTTAGACTGTACAGCCTTGTTGTGTACATGATTTGAGAGGAAACACTTTCAATTTTTCGCCATTTACTATATTTGCAGTAGGCTTTGCATATATGGCTTCTATGAGTTTGAAATAAGGCCTTTCTATACCTATTTTTCTCAGATTTTTTATCATAAGAGGGTGTTGAATTTTAACAAAGGCTTTTTCTGCATCAATTAAGATGATCACATGATTATTGTTTTTGCTTTTGTTGATGTGATGTATTACATAGATTACTTTACATATGTTGAACCAGCCTTACATCCTAGGAATGAAGCCCACTTGATCATGATGTATGATCTTTCTGATTACTTGTTGGATTGTATTTGCCAGAATCTTATTAGGAATTTTGCATCTATATTCATTAAGGATATTGGTCTATAATTTTTCTTCCTCGTTAAGTCTTTGTCTTGTTTTGGGACTAAGGTGATGTTAGTCTGCTGAAATGAGTTTGGTAGTATCCCTTCTCTTTCTACTTCATGGAACAGTTTGAGAAGAATTAGAATTAGTTCTTCCTTGAAATACTGGAAAAAATTCTGCTGTGAATCCATCTGGTCTTGGGCATTTATTTGTAGGTAGAGCTTTTATTACCTCCTCAATATCTGTGAGTGTAATGGAATTATTCAAGATTTTTATGTCTTCTTCATTAACTTTTGGTATTTTGTATGTGTCTAGGAAGTGATCCATTTCTTCACACTTCTCTAACTTGTTAGAATATAGGTGTTCAAAATCATTTCTCACAGTATTCTTAATTTCTGCAGAGTCTGCTGTAATTTAATTCTTTTCCTTTCTAAGTGTATTAATCTGTGTTTTTCCTTTCCTTCTTTTGGTGAGTTTAGCTAGATATTTGTCAATGTCCAAATAACCAGCTCTTTGCCTCATTGATCTTTTTTGTTTTTAATTTCAATTTCATTCATTTCAGATCTGATCTTCATAATTTCTTTCCTTCTGCTGCTTTCTTGCTGAGATTGTTCTTGTTTCTCTAGAACTTTATGGTGCATCATGAATATGTTTATTGGTGACTGTTCTGTTCTTTTGGTGTTTGCAGTTATGGCTACGAGTTTCCCTCTAAGTACTGTTTTCATTGTGTCCCATAGATTCTAGTATGATGAACTTTCTTCATCGTTTAACTCTATGATGTTTTGGATTTCTCCTCTGATTTCTCCTGTGATCCATTGTTTGGTCAGTAGTAAGTTATTTAGTCTCCATGTATTTGTATAATTTTTTTCTGTTTCTTTTGCTGCTAAGTTCCAGTTTTATTCCACTATGATATGAAGGTATACAAGGAATTATTTCTATTTCTTTGTATTTATTTAAGCATGACTTATGACCTAGAATGTGGTCTATTTTAGAAAATGTTCCATGCGCTGCTGAGAAGAAAGTGTATTCTGTTGATGTTGGGTAGAAAACTCTGTAAACATTTGTTAGGTCCAAGTTTTCTGTAGTGTCATTTAGCTGTTGTACATCTTTGTGGATTTTCTGTCTGGTTGATCTATCTATCTGTGATAGTGGAGTATTAAAGTTCCAGGCTATCATTGTGTTCAAGCCTATATGTTCTTTCAGGTCTCATAATTTTTGGTTTACATAATTGGGTGCTCCAGAGTTGTGAGATTATATATACTGATGATTGTGAATTCTTCCTGTTCTATTGTTTCCTTAGCCAGTATGTAGCAACCATCTTTGTCTCTCCTAATCTGTTTTTTGTTTTGAAATCTGTTAAGTCTGAGACTAATATCGTGACTCCTTCTTGTATCCTGAGTCCTATTGCATGAAATATTGAATTCCATCCTTTTATTTTCAGTCTATGAGTTTCTTTGTGGGTGAAGTGTGTCCCTTGTAAGCAGCAAATTGTCAGTTTCGGTTTTTTAATCCAATCAACCAGTATATGTCTTTTAGTAAGTGAGTTAAGGCCATTCATATTCAGAGTAATTATCTAGGTATATTTGGTATACACTAGCACTGTTACAGATTTTCAGCATTATTTACTAGACTTACTTTCTTCTGAGCTCATTCTCCTGTATCTATTTTCTTTTTTTCTCTGGCGTCTTTGATGTTGTTGGCCTCCCTTTCGCTTTCTATGTTTCCTTTAAGTACTCTCTGCAGTTCTGGCTCAGTGACTGCTAATTTATTTGAGCTTTATATATCATGGATTTCTCCCCCTAATTTAAAAGATAATTTTTCTGGATACACTATTCTGGGTTGGCATTTATGTTCTCTTAGTGCTTGAATGACATTGCTCCATGATCTTCTGTCTTTTAGAGTCTTGGTTGAGAAATCTGCAGTTATCCTGATGGGCTTATCTTTGTAGGTAACCCTCTATTTTTCTCTTAGAGATTTTAATATTCTCTCTTTTTGTTGGCTATCTAGTACTTTAATTATGATGTATTGTGAAGAAGTTCTCTTCTGATCAATGTTGTTTGATGTTCTATAGATGTCTGCAGTAGTTCAATGTTCTTTTTTTGGCAAATTTTCTTCCATAATTTCATTGAAGTGAACATTGGGCATTTTGTTTTGTCCTCAGTTTTCTTCTGCACTCCTGTAATTTAGAGGTGGTTTCTCATTTAGTCATCCATCAACTGTTGTAAGCATTCTCTTTCTTCCTTTTTTGTTTTGCATTCTTTACTGCCTGTGTACTCCAGCCCAACAATTTTATCTTCTAGGTCTGATATTCTATTCTCAAAAGGTTCAAACTGGTTATTTATTTTTTTTTTCTGGTTACTTATGTGTGTTTTTTATCACCCTGCATGTCTACCTTCAATATTTTTATATCTCTGCTGCATTCTTCTCTGATTTCTTGTATTACCTGCATTATCTTCTGGTTTATATCTTCTCTGTTTTCCTCTAATTTCTTGTCAATGTTTGCTGATAGCATAGCTATGTCTTATATTTCCTGTTTCATTTCCTGTGTCTATTCTAAGTATTTCTGGGTCCAGAAATTATAATCTTTTTTGCTTTTTTCATCTTTGTGTTCTGCTGCTTCAAGATCCCTGGTATCATTTTCTGGGTTGTCGGGTCTTTCTGTAGGAGATTCATTACCACGTTTCCTCATGGTTCTGTTACAGTGAGTTCAGGCTCTGGTATTTTTGATGGGCTCTGTCTCTTTTCCTGAGATTCTTAAATTAGACTCTGTCTTTTTAAAATGTTACCTCGCTGTCTCTGGGCTCAGTAGGGCATGGGATACGGACAGGCCCACTTCCATAAGCTCCTAAGTGCAGGCGGGGCTCTGTGGTAGCTACCTGGCTGTCTCTGGCGCACAGGAGGGAAGGGAAGACAAATTATCTTTAACCATCTTCTATACCTCCTCTCTTTGAACACACTTACCTCCTCAGTATTGCCACTTTCTGAAGCAGTTCTGAAAGTCTTTTCTCATGAGTGTCTTTAATTGTGCTGTGATAGCTGCCTTGATGTTCCAAGTTGACTCAAAATGCTTATCTTTTGCAGTCATTTTGGTTTTGGGTTAGAAGTCACACAGTGTACGATCTGGTAAGTAAGAAGGATGGGGCCATACCAGAATGTTCCTGCAAGTCTGTCTTTCTTTGGATGGTGCTCAACAGGCATAGTTTTGATCACATCTTTCAAAGATACTCACTAAAGAGGACTAAAAGAACTTTTTCAGAAGGTGACAAGAATGACGGAGTAAGGATGGTTACAGATAGGACTATTCTGAGAGAGGTCCATGGCAATGTCTTTTACTGTACTTTTTTAGAAAAAAATTAAGCATTCACCATATGATTCAATCACAGTGCACAGTAGCTGGTCAGGAAAGATTCGTTTCACTTGAACACAACTCGGGACCGTGCAGGGAAGGCTAAAGATATTCCATGGTGATCCTGAGCTACTACAGAAGAAATGACATAGAGCAGCTTGCTGAGGAAACTCTTTGCCTATGTGGCCACACAGCCCAGGCCTGGGCCACCAGAGGGACTAACCGTCAGCTTTGTCATCTCTGCTTTTGTGCCCAGCACCCAGCTTTCCAAAACTTGGGCCCCTCATGTCCATATTCAACAAAAGGAACAAGGTCAAATGACACCAAGAAAAAAAAGTACATTGATCACTGAGAATGTGCTTGGGAGATGGGAAGAGGAAACAGTGGGCCTGGGGTTTGTGAAGAAATCCTATTTCCTAACACCAGAGGAGGAAAAATGGGACTGGGAGAAAAATAATCTGTGGCTTAAGGTCTCCCAAGTTCTAAGGAAGATGCTGCTCCTGGACATGATGTTGGTTAGGGGAATTTTCTCAGTTACACAGAACTCCGTGCCTTCCTGAGTACACACTCAGAGAGGGACCTAGCTCTCTGATTCATCTGATCCACAAGTCTTGGTCAACAGATACACAGATGTCTCTGCCCTAAGATGATCTCATTTAAAATCCCCCATGTTGCCACTGTGGCCAGAGCTAGAGCCTGGCCACAGCAATCAGTTGCTCTATGGGATAGATCAGTTCATTCTCAGTAGATGTCCTCTCTACATTCCAATCTGGAAAGACAATCTGTGCCTGCCCCACACCTATCAGGGCTTTCAATACGAAGGGAGCGCCAGGGGTCATCCAGTCTCATCTACCCCTGGCCCAGAAGAGAAAGGTCATATGCCAGGCAGTGATGGAGCCTGGCCTGCAGCATAGAACTCCATTTGAGTCCCATGCACTTTCCGCTATCCCAAGATGCCCCCATTGCTTATTCAATCTAAGGATATAACCCGGGAAGTCAGGAGGTTGTGAAATTCTTCCACTGGAAGTTCTCCCAACCTCATCCCTGTTCAGTAGTTTCCATCCTGCTGGTTATGTTAACGCTTCTCCCCAACAAGGCCAAGGCCTCCTTTCTCCCAGCAGCCCCTAGAACAACCGTGCAGTCTTCTGCTTGCACCTTGCTGGACATCTCCACAGGCAATCACCTTTTGCAAACTGACTCTTCCTTTCCTTTCATGATTACTTGGAAATTCTGTAACCCAGTTTATTTTGGTTTCAAGCTCAAGGTTGAAGGTTAGTTTTGTATTTCTTTCCTTCCTTTGAGGAAGTTATTGAAGACCTCAGAGAGTGTTGCTATTTGAGTTTAGACTACTAACTCGCTATGCCTCCATCTTCTGCTAGCCCTAGCAATGCCAGATGACACTGGGAGTACTGTGAGAAAAAGAAGATGCCCCTCCAGAGGGACAAGGCTCTCCAAAGGGAGACTTAGCATTCACTACACTTTCCCTTCTACCAGTCATTCCCAGGATCACCAACCAATGAATGCTCCATTACACCCACTGGCCTATATCATTATCTCCCATGTTTATCCCTCAGTTTTAGAGTTTTAGACTTTACAAAGCCTTTTAACCGCCGTCATTCCATACAATGTGCAGGACCTCCCTGACGAGCAGGCTGGACATCTTTGTCCATCAGAGAGGACACAATCATATGTATTTTTTGCCTCTATTAGGAACAGACCTAACCAAGGATACACATTCAACTTCATTACTCCTTGTGATCTAGCTAAAAAGAACTTTCCAGAACATGACTCTTCTCAGACTACTTACCTTCTGTTCACACACCTTCAGCACACAGATAAAATTCCAGTGATTTACTGTCTGGTAAGGTCCTCCATAGTGTAATTCCAAGGTACCTCCCAAACATTATTTCTACTACTTCTCCGGAATACAATGATTCTAATCCCCCCACCCCCACCCCCAAACGACTGTATACTTGTTATGCCTAAGCAGTTTATTCTGTTGCTTTCCTACTCTTCCACACATATCTGTCCTTCAAGGCACTGCTTCACTAAAGATACCTCCTCTTAGACCACTGCTGAGCATCCCCATTTCATGGTGTTGACTCGCTTTTGCTGAGGTTTTGTAACATTTGTTAACTAGTCTGCTCTCTAGGCCTAGAAAGCAAGTGTTGTCAGGCAGGAGTGAAATTTGCCTTTACCTGTCCTCTCCACTTAAGCCCAAGGCTGGATTTTGCATATCAGAAGGGAGCTGGTCAGGAACATCTATCAAATACGATCAAACAAATCTCAAGTTCAAGAAAGGTAGAACTTTTCCTCTCAAGATTAAACAAATAAGAAAATGCAGAATAAGAAATATTGAATCAAAAGAGCAGAAGTTGTCCCACAACTAAAGAATTACGTGTACTTTCTTTAACAAAGAACACCAAGAGAGAGGTGAAGGGCGTACCTCAATTTCAGAGGGAGGGAGCCTCATTTATCTAATGGAAAAATGTTAATGATTGTTCCCATCCAGGGCATCTCGCTGCATCAAGGGGTGAAAGTGCTGTGTAAGTGTGAATGCTGTACCTATGTGAGAGATAACTAATTTTCAAAGCCCAAGCTGCCCCTCTGCCTTCCCAACCCCACCTCACCCCAGACCCTCATGTAGTATCATTAAAATACCTGAGACCACTAAGATCTATAAAGAGCAAATGTTCCCTTTTGTATCTATGCTGTTGACTGATGGCCCTCGGGTGCTGGCAACGCCCTGCGATCCTTGGACTATTATTAGGATTGGTTAACTTGGCAGATGAAGGCTAAAAACAGCTAGCACAGCCATCACTAACCTTTTGGTTTCTCATTTCAGGAACAAGTTTCAAAATAAAACTTCTTTTCTTTTAAAGATAGTGCATTTGTGCAATTCTTTATGACATACTGAGAGAAAAGGGAACTTCACATCACAAGATTGGGGAGATTGTCCTTACTGCTTTTTTGCTCAGCTCTGGTTCTTAACCCTGGAACATTTGTTCCAAACTGAAACTTGAGCCTGGCAGTTCAGTCCAGTTGGGTGGACTTCCTGGTGCCTCCAGTGCTGGCCTGTCTGAGCCTCAGGGCTCTGCTCTACTCTGGGACGAGTGTCTATGACTCCAAATGGCACAGAACCTTAGAGAACAGGAAGAGTGTTGGGAGGAAAGCGATTAGGCCTGAGGGTCTCTGACGTCCTTACTCCAGGGTCCATATCTGCCTCTGAGCTACCAGTGGAAATTTACACCACCCACAATTACTTTACTCATGTTGTTTCTAAATTGGCAAAACAAACTGTCCAAATTTATGACATACAATACAATGTTTTGATTTAGGTACATATTGTATAATGGTTGAATCAAGCTACCTAATGTATATATCACCTTTTTTATGATGAGGACATTAAAAAGCTACTCTATAAGCAACTTTCAAGAACATAATGTATTGTTAATGACTATCATTACCAATATAATGTCATTAATTCTGTTCACTATGCTGTGCAATAGAAATCTTGAACTTACTTCTCCTGTCTAACCAGAATGCTGTATGTTTTGAGCCACCTCTCCCACCCCCCTCACCTACAACCTTTGGAAATGGACATTCTACTCTGGGTTTATACAAATTCAACTTTTTATTTTACACTCAACATATAAGTGTCACATTTCCACCTGCAATACCCTTGGGTTTAAGGGTTTCTGTGGTCTGGCAGGCTGAAAAAAACCACTTACCTACCCTTCCCCTGCCCCTACCACATTTGCAGGCTCTCCCCCACCTCTCTACGGCAACCAAGATATTTTAAAACTTTTGTTTTGATCTTCTTTGCATATCAGTTACACTATTTTTTGCATATCAGTCACACTATTTTAGTGTGCTTATTTTTATTTTTTTCCAGTGGTGAGTACATTGCTTTGAGCCCTCTGTTTGCACGTTTCCATTCTCTCTTCTTTCCTGCATGCTTGTGTGGCCTCTGGGCTTGTGGTTCAGAGCAGGCTGGAGGGGTTTCAGGGGTCTGTAGCCTTTGATGGAGCCAGGGGAGAGAGATTCTCCCACCACAATGTTCCATTGCTACTGACATTTGGAGAGATGAGATGAAATTTCAGTTGTGTTTCTTTTGCCCCATCTCTCAAGGAAACGGCTCTGATTACCAAGTGCGATGAGGGAGAGAAGGTGCCCCAGACTGCACAAGATTCATGTGCTCTTATCCTTTTGCAATAGGATCTTCTGAAATGTGTGCTGACACAACTTGAGGAAAATCCACCTGAATTCTGCTACTAAGTCATGACACACCTAAGCTCTCACACTTCCAACAATTTTCATGCCGCAGCATACCTAGAAAGTACTGTTATTTATACCATTTTGTGCAAATAAACAAGACTATCCTTGCCTTGTGGCAATCTACCCACTAATTTTTGTTATTGTGAGGATTTCCTGGCCACTTCAGGAATTGAGAAGACAACTTAGAAAACTCTGATTTACTGAACTAAGGCACCACCTTATTTAAATAAAGGACATGGTATTATGACCTGAAAAATAAAATAAAATTATAGAGACAGATCCTAAAGTCAAAGGAGAGACTCTACTGTTTACAAATTGTGTGTCTTTAGGAAACACCACAGCTCAGTTTCTTCTGCCTTTGAAATGCAAATAAAATTATTCTTAGCCTCTACAAGACTGAATATGTAATGTAATCCAACACTTTCTTAAGTACTCAATAAGTGTTAGCTGTTCTATAACTAGTATCAAATGGGAAATGAATGGTCATCTGATCTAGTGATTTATCTGAGAGAAAAAGAAACATCAGTTAGTTTCCCAGTGTTAATTAACAGCTTCACTAGGACTAGAAATCGAATATTATAATTTTAGCATTGTGTTTTATATATCTAAGTGCATAGTATCTGATCCCATGACTTACAGCACAGGTTTAAATGAACTAGCTACTCTGTTTCCCTCATACTCCACGCATGTAGCCAAGTGTCAAGCATTAGAATGCATACAGCAGCTGCACATCTGGCCTCCCAGATGTCAAAGGCACCAGGTCACCCATCTGGAAGTCCCACTTTACATATAACACACTGTACCTCTAGTTCACTCAGAACCACATATCATGTGCAAGAGCGAATTGGAGTTTCTAACTTAGGTCTCAGAACCGTTGCAGATGATCATTCTACAGAACTTCACAGATCTGAGACCTGTTGTTTGCCTATGCTAAGTACTTACCCAAGCTATAAACATGTTGATTGCCTGCAGGCCATTATTCGTTTAAATGTGCTTGCTTTCTGTCTTTCCCCCCCTCTAGCCACAAAGGGATGAGGCATGTTATCGAAAATACAATAATGAACAATAAAGAGCACATAAAATTAAACGCCAATCCAATACCTTAATAGTAGTGCCATGAGTGTCAGGCCAGTTCTGTCCACTGGGGTAGCCACCAGGCACATGTGTATACTTAAATTTAAATTATTGAAAATTAAATAAAAATTCCATTTATTCTATAGGCTCAGTATTCCTATTTTAAATGCCTAGTGGCCATGTGGCCAGCAGCTGCTTGATAAGGCACTGCAGGCATAAGAATATTACCATCAGTGTAGGAAATGCTACCAGACGGTAGTGTCTAGATAGAAAATCAGGCCATACAGTCTTAGATATTTGCTACAAGTCAGCTAAAACTTTGGCTGTATGCTTCATATTAGAAAAGTCCTCCCAAAATCAGTGTACCATTATCAATTCCTCAAGGGAAGGAAACTTTTCTAGCACTCAGACCTAAAAGAATTCCCCATATGAAGCTTTGTAGAAAGGGCCACCCAGTGATCCAATAAAAAATATCTGCGGAAGCCACAAGGGATGATACAGTAACAAATTTCAAATTCAGTTTTTGGATCGACTCACTATAAAAGGCCAGGGAATTGTTTGCTAGAATTCAATTCAGTGAAAACACTTCTCCAGTGAAAGGTGGATCCTTACATAGCAATACTGGCCAATAGAGTTTGCTCCTGGGGGGTGACTGGTGAATGAGGCCCGAATGACAAGAGAAAGCGGCCCCTGGAGAACTGAAGGAAGAGCATGTAAACAGAAGGAAAAGCGAGTAAAAAGTTCATCACACTGAAGATTATTTGCCAAGTATGAGCACAGAAAGGCCAGTGGATCTTATGGGTAAGGTGGAGAGTCAAGGGAGAAAATGCTGGGTGCTCACCAAGACTAGGTCATGTGGGGTGTTGTACCCATGGCTCCTACTGGGATGGTTGAAAAGAGGCCACATTACATTTTACTGCTGTAGAGAAACCAGTCTGGCTTCCACATGAAAATCTGACTATAGGAAGATAAAGTGTAGACAGGAAGAATGTCCGGTAGATCAGAATATATAGCCAACGGTGGAGATGGGAGAAAGAGGTTAAATTGACAAGCGTTTTCAACACGAAGTCAATAGGACACGATGAATACATAAACATGGGGTTTGAGAGAAATAAAACCAGAACCACTCATAATTATTTGTCCTGAGCAAACAGCTGAGAGGCTGGGTACTCATTATGACAGGGAAGACACGACGAGTGGGAATTGTGGCTGAGGATCCATAGTCTGGGGAAAGGGGAATGGAGCGGGGGCTAATCGATAGCTTAGTTTGGGTCACTGTTTATATTAAATACCTATTATGTATGAAAGTAGAGTTATCAAGTCTGAAGCTCAATGGATAAGTCATCTAATGATAGAGATTTGAAGTTATCTGCATATATGTAGTATTTTTAAGCTATGAAATGACCAGAGGTTCCAAGAAGAGTATGTATAGGATAGGAACTGGACCCCAGAGTACTTCCAATTTTGATGTATAGGAGCAAGAGGGGTCAGGAGACAGAGGTGTAGGACAAATTAGGTGACTGTGCAATCCAAGAAGTCCAGAGAATGAAGTGTTTGAGGACAGCACAGCCATGCCAAATTGTACTGAATAGTTTAGTTGAGTACATCTTGGCTTTGGAAACATGTAAATAATTTTGACCTTGCTAAAGGTTGTTTAAGTGGAGTGGTAAGTCAGAAGAAAACTGGGACAGGGTTAAGGAGCAAATGGGAACTGAAGAAATATACATAGAAAATGGAGATGTTACTTCTTGAAATTATTTTTGTGAAGGATCAAAGAAACAGCATGGTGGCTGGAGGAACACCTAAGGTCAAGGAGGAGACACTGTGCTTATTTTTTTAATGGTTGTTGTAAAGATACATCTCTATGCTGACAGAGCAGATCCAACAGGACAAGATGTGACAGGAAAGAGTCCCAGAACGGGAGATAGAATTCAGAAGACAAGAAAGGACTGTCCTTAGACATCACAATTCCTCCACTGTGACAAGAAGAAGGCATTAAATTGGTACAGGGATGGGTGGGTTAAAGAGTTGGTGACGGAAAATGAAATCATTCTCTTAGAGTAAGGAAGAAATATTGTCATCCTGAGGAACAGGGAGGGTAAAGTAAGGTGGAAACTTGAAGAGGAAGTCAAAGACGTGAAACAGCAGATCCGGAGGCTAAAGAGGAAAATTTCTAGCAATCTTGTAGGACTCTCAGACAGGGTGTGTTAGAATTTGGTGACTGCAAATTTAAAGATACCTGGTCAGCTTGGTCTGTCATATTTTAAACGACATTCTGTTGCTTAGCTATACTTCACCAGAATTAGGATTTTGCCACATATAATAAAGCCATAGGGGAGCTTTGGGTATAGAAAAGAGTGCTTGTGTACAGACTAGAGGGAATTAGAGTCGGAGCAGGGGTTCACCGTTTGACTCAAAGTCATTGGGCTGCACACATATCCAAGCCATCTGCCCGGACCCCTCAGTGTTTTCGGGGTTTCCCTTTCCCAGCAGGCACACATTACTGACTTTCTCTGCCCAGTTGCTGCCATGCCTAGAGTCCCCCTTCAGGGTTGTGTAGCATAAACTCGGTGCGCAAGTCACTGTGGACCAGATACACTGCGCAGCCAAGTCTACCACATTACTTAGACCTAGGAGGCAGCGTGGCTGGCAGGAAAGTAACCCAGACACACAGAGAGAAGCCGTGGGTTGTGGTCGGTTTCTGTGGCACTTAGCAGATGGTTCTCTTACACCATGAGCCTCTGTTCCCTCTTGCTGTAATTCCGCCCAAACTAAATTACTTCTTGTTGCACAGATCGGATGAGGCAGTGGATGTGAAACCATTTCCAAGTGCAAGGAAGTATGGAGCTGTGGAAAAATTACATTGTTATTACGATTCTCTAAGGTGGCACCAAATGCAAATTGAAAGCATTTACTGGTATGAGATTTTGATTTCAAATGTCAGCAAATATAGGTCACCATGGCTTATAAGCAATTTGCCTTAAAATTAGAAACTGACGAAATGCTCACAATGAAGGGCAGTGCGTTGCAAAACAGAAGCACTGGGAAGCAACGCGCTCTCTCTCTCTCTCTCTCTCTCTCTCTCTCTGTCTCTCTCTCTCCCCCTCCCCCACTCTTGTGCAACATCCTATGAACCCATGGCTCTCGCAGGCCCAGGATATTGCTGCCGTTGGCAACCTTGGTTGTTGGAACAGCATAGGACCATCGGTAATCACCCTGCTATCTTCAGTGAGTGTCTTTACTTTCGGACATCCAAGTCTGCCTCTATCAGGTGAGAAGAAATGTATCTCCCCCTGCTCAACCTGCAAAGGTTTTCAGAAGATTGATTTTATTTTAAAGAAATAAATTAATAATAACAAAAGACAAACCATTTGGTTACTCTAAAAAGAAGAGGGAAGTGCCACTATTATTAAATGTGAGGCAATCTTTCCCACCCCCACCATGTCCTAGGGCCACAACGTGAGAGCTGTGTGACGACGAGCTATTTATAAAATCCCATCTCTGGAAGCATATGGTCTTGCACAGTGCCAAAAAGAGAAAATGACCTGCTCTGATGTGTTTGCTTGTCTGTTTCAATCCAATTAAGCATTGTCTATGTTCCTGGTAAAGGTGGTCTTTTCCTATTCTAAACTTCTAAGACAAGTGCTAAGGACTTTCTGCACCGTCTGCAGCAGACCACGGTGATGTGATTTGGTCAGGCAACAACGAATTCTGTCCAAAGGCGATAGTGTGACTACATAGATCAGCTCCTGTATTTTCTCTGTATCAATTAGAATGTTTCAAGATAATAGTATGATGACTCCACCTTTCATGTTTTATTTTTCCTCTAGTTAGGGGGTCATTTTGTTTGTCTTGTGGCAGCATTTTAGGTGTAGTTTTTGTGCAAATACTGAAGCACTCGTTTCATAAAATAAAACAAGTTCTTTTGCTGTAGTAGCACTTAAACAAGAAAAGTTGTGCAAGGATTTTCCTGGTTGTTTGTTATTATTTTTTTCTTTCCTCTTTTATTGATATCCATCACTACTGACTGCTCTATTACGTAATAGAGTATCTACTGTAAACTTCATATTGCTGCCCTTTTAACCAACCTAGCTTTACCCCTCTGATTTGCTTTTGGCAAGACTATTTCGAAATCTCACACTCACCTACTCATGAGATTTGATGTCTAATACCAAATCTCTGGAAAGATATGTAAGCCGGGCATGGTTGATACATGCATGTAATTCTAGCACTG
The DNA here is from genome assembly GCA_004027205.1 of Ctenodactylus gundi. NCBI lineage: Eukaryota > Metazoa > Chordata > Mammalia > Rodentia > Ctenodactylidae > Ctenodactylus > Ctenodactylus gundi. Next base: position 41,669 of record PVKB01002561.1, read on the forward strand.
TAGGAGGCCACAGTGGGAGGGTCATGAGTTTGAGCCAGCCTAGGAAGTGTAGTGACTTAGCAAGACCCTGTCTCAACATAAATTTAGAAAGAAAAGGCTAGGGATGTAACTCAGCATGAAAATCTAAAGATCTTGGAATCAATCCACACACACACACACACACATACACACACACACACACACACACGCACACACACACACAACTGATCATTTGGGAAAGGAAAGAGATGAAAACATTTATTTCACAAGTTCTGTTGGGACCTGAATTTTACACAAGAGTAAAGAAATACCACCATTAAAGTCAATAAGGACCACATGGTCCTTTATTCCCACCTTCCTCTAGTGTGAAGGATCCACCTATCGGTCTTCAGGTCAAGTGCTACATGAAACTAGAGTTGAGGAAATTTTTATAGCACTTTACTTATTCAATGAAAAAAATAAAAACAACTTATAAACAAGCATGGTAAGGAAGATACAGGAAAACAGGGCTTGAATCTTCAGCTACTCTGCTAATCTCTGTACTGACCAGCCAGCAACTTCACATCCTTTCTGCTAAAGAGACAAACAGACACTTTGAGGACAGTTTGTGTTTTCAAGAGTCATCGGTGTCACCGAAAGAGACTATTTGTTTTGCTCCTCCTTGCTCAATGTAACTCAAATCCCAAAGTTTAGTTCCCGAGAGAGAAGAGACTCACAATGACTTGTCTTCCCCTTATCGGCGGATGCGCAACTCTACTGTCCTTCCCATTGGTATGGACCAGAAACTCTTCATCCCCACCCCCACCCCCGCCCCATGCTCACACAGCAGCCCCTTCGCCCTCCCGCACCCCTGCGGCAGCCCATCCTTCCCGTGTTAGTCCTCCCAGGCGAGCATTGCACCACCACCACCAGCTGTCATTGGTCTCAAAGCTGCTCTGACACTCCTTTCCTGTAACTCTCCTCCGTAACTAGACAGCATAACTCAAGCCTGATTGGGAGTTCTAACTCCAAGTGTGCTGGCCTATCTGAGGCCTGTATGCCATGCCATAAAGACCTTCTCCACCTTCTCTGTATACCTCCCCATCTGGGCTTCCTCCAGAAGGCCGGCCCGGCTTCTCCATTGTGCTGATACTCTTTTCTTTCTTTGCATACCCATTGTGGTCATACCGTTTAGTCATCACTGAAGCAGTAACCATTTGGCGTCTTTGTGGAGGTACGTGTCTGTTCTGTTGGAGTAGAATCTGGCTGTAAGTTCTTGGAGGGTAGGGACACTCTTAGGGGTTTCTTTGAAACCCCTCAGCACGCTATTACACATGGCAGAGTAGCTCACTTAAAGTTAGCAAAGTTCTTCCCTATGCCCCGCACTCAGCGCTCCCAACACCGAGGTGAATTCTGCAAGATACATAACAAGTAGCATCTTATGTTTGAGGAAATCAGGTTCAAAGTACCAGTCATACCTGCAAGTGTGACAGGTTTACTGGTCCAGTGTTTTCCCAATTATTAAATGAGCAAATAAAGGAATAGATCTTATAGTTCAAACATGCGCGAGTCGGCAAAATCCACGGCAAGTGCGCCATCATGCTGATGTACTTTGGCCCCCATGCAGATCATCTTCTTGGAAGACTAGATGTAGTTTCACTGTCAGAGTCCATGTCTCTGACTCTCACTGTGTTTCGCTAATGAAAAGAGATTCCAGTAAGTGTCTTGGGATGTGTTTGTATGAGTGCCTAGAGGGAGATGCTGCTCTGGGCAGCCTCTAGCCTATCATTTCTAGTCTTCTGTGACCAAGGCAGACAGACAGAAAGAACAGGATGCCGGAAGTGGCCCTAGGCACCCAATCCATTGGGGTGCTCTTCACTTGTTTAACTGCTAAATTCACCCAATCAAATTTAAATAAATTATAAAAGATTTTGCAAATGTGTTTCTGTTCCTCTAGAAATTACCTCTGAATTTTCTAGTAAAAACGTCTGCCAGCTTTGTTCAGCCAAGTTCATTTCTCCTCTTTTCTTTGACAATGAAAGTCGCTTGGGTGCCAGCGCTCAGATCTGGCAGGTGTTAGATGACACATGTTCTGTGATAAATGTTTATTACATAAGTTCATTCAAGCTAGCTACCATGGCTTCTGAGACATCATTGCTTCTCATCATAAAACTGTCACTGGAAGACAGAAGCCAAAGGCACTCCTCAGAGATCTAGCTAATCCTTTCTTCTTTGGGGTTCTGTGTGTGCCCTGGATGTCTGGTACAGTGAAGAAATCAAGAGACTAGCACCTGAGTCCTGACTCTGCCCCACGTGTGGCATGTGGCCCTAGTCCCAGGGAAGCCACTTCTCTGCTCTGTGCTTTATGCTGCTCATTTGTAAAATGAAGAGGTAAGAGCAGCGATTGTCAAGGTCTAACCTCTGACATGCCCTGATGGGAAGGAATAAACTAGTAAGGCGCAATAAAAACAAACAAACAAACAAAAACAGAAATAAAAACAATTTCAGTGAATCAGAAACATGCACTTGTCTTTCTTCACTCAGGATGTGCTTTGTGTAGCTGAATTTGCAGCCCTTCCTACTGGCCCTTCCTCCAATTAGGAGCAAGTGTTGCAGGAGTGCCTGCAGCAGCCTGGGGAGGAGGGGCTACAGGAGGCATATGAGGAGCAGTAGCCAAGGAAGGCTAACTAGGCTGCAAAAGGCGTAGGCAACACTTAACACCTTAACTTGAGAGCACTTGCTACCTGTGCAATTATGTTACACTGGAATGAGAAAACCTTTAGAACATTCAAAGTATAAAAACCAGGTGGAACCACTAAGAAACTTCCAGTTCTGTGATTATTCCAGAGAAGGCATTCACAAACTTGAACTCTGTAGATTAAATTTTTGAGAAAAAAATAATCAGAAAGCAAACACACGAAGAATTTACTGTTCCGCCCTCCTCCCCAACATTTTCTACTAGCCCATGTACATGGAGCCATGTTGCAGGCCTTCCTGAGTATTAAGATTTGAACCCTCAGATGCTCATGCACACTCTGCCGTTTGATCTTCAAAATGACCTATGAAAGAAAGAAAAACTCCCTTTTTTCCAGGTGAGGAAACTGAGGTGCTAACAGGCCTAGCCACGTTTTAGAACATTCAGGCTAGAGGAGGCAAAGCTCAATGTCAACCCAGATCCCTGTTTCTTGTCTCGGACTAGGCTTCCGTGCTCCTAGACATTCTTTCTGGCCCCACAAAAAAGTTTCCATGGCCTTAGGCACAGTACTAAATCACTTTGTACAAGCGTGGATACAAAGGATTAGGACTTACAATTTGGAGTTCTAAAGGCTTCATGTAGAATTGCAGACTATCAGCGGCAAAGCAGCAAAGGACCTTGGTAACACATAAACTTTTTTTTTTTTTTCCTCCCCTTTTCTTTAGCTGAGTACCTATCTGGGATAAGGTGGTGGCAGGATCAGCACTGAAATCCCTTATCCACTTCTCCTCCCACACTTCTCAAGAGACTTGATGTTACAGGCTAAGCAGATGCAGCAGGTCAATGACTAAGGAGAAGAGCAAGAGTGACTTTCTCAAGTCATTTAATAATCCTGCGGTCCAGGGTTGGAGAGAGTTAATGTTTGCGTCAGTTTATTTAGCGGCTCACTTTACTGGCCTAACCAATATAATACAGAGGAACTGAGGCACAAAGAAATGTGACTGCCTATGAGTCATTCATTCTCGACCTTCAGCGTGTTTTGAAAATGTGTTGTGAAATGCTTACCAATCAATACATCACTGGGCAGCGCAAGGCTGGGAGTTGTGCAAGAGGGAAGCAGAGCATTACTGCTGGGTCACTCGGGCGGCTTCAGCGGCTGTTGAGAGCAGCCCCTCGGAACACAAGCTCTCCATAAGAGTTTTTAATGGAAGTAAAGGGAGGACCAAGGACAGAGGAGGAATGGTGTAGACTCTTATCTTTGTACCAGATCAGTGAAGTGGGATGAGCAGCAACGTGTAGAAACTCCCAAACCAGCACGTCTGTCCTCATCTGCCAATGACTAAGAGGAACACCGATTCTGGATTGCTGCTAGACATCTCTTCTTTGCAAATGTCCCAAGTGAAAGAAGCAGCCGGGATAAGCGGAAGAAGCACAGAACCAGGAGGCCAAATATCCAGACGCTAAGACCCTATGACCCTAAGAGGGGTCACAGCATTTGTCAGGCCCCTCTTTTCTACCAAGCGGAGCTGGTATCTGCCCCATAGAGCACGCGAAGCTCAGAAGTGATGAGGGATGTGAAAACACTTTGCAAACCGTACAGATGCAAGGATCTATTAATGGAAACCCATCAATCTGACTTTGCAAGCTCAGATAAAAACGGTCTCTCATTTAAGGGATGGCACTGGGGTATGACTTGTGGTTAGAGACTAAATCAACACCAAAGATGGCCCTATGAAGATGACAGAGGAGAATTTTTGAGCTCTAGCTTGTGAAATGCTTAACCATAGCTATAAGCAGTTGTGTGTTGGTAATTATTTAACAACTGGTGCTGTGGTGGTTAAAGAAAAAAGAACTAGCATTGTAAGATTTGCTGATTTCTTACCTACATGTGCCCCTCTTTCTATTGCTTTAAAAGTAGTATACTTACGTGATATAGATTTTTGTTCATTTAACATAGCAATTTGATGTAGACTTAAGCTCAGGTAATGTAGCAATTCACTCATTTGGTCTTGAATGTAAGTTTATCCTAAGAAAACTGGTTGATGCAATGACAACCTGAATGTCTTTTGAATGTACAAATATTTACCTTTCCGTTCTCAGCTAAGGAATTTGAAATTTAACTTCTCTCTCTCTTTCTTTCTTTCTCACATTTTCCTGCCTTATGAATTGTATTATTGTAGTTCTCTTCTTACACAGACTGGTGGGTGAAGCCACATTAAAGAATCTCAAAGATAGGGTGAGATTCAGAAAAAAAGAACTTTTGGCAAATCACCCCAACAAAAGTCACTGCTGGACCCAGAGAAGAGGCATCAAGATATGGCCGCTGCAGCCCATTCTAGAGGCGGGAAACTGAACTAATAAGTCATGATTTGAGTGGTAAAGTGAGTCAGACACAGAAGATAAAATATGTTGAATACCGCATGGTTTCTTTGATTTGGGAAACTCAGAACACAGGCCTTCTATAGAACCAAATGAGTGTGATAGTGGGAGTTGTGGGGGGGATGAGTAGGGTGTGGGAGGGCCAAAAATGGGGAGGGAAAGGGATAGTAATATTGATGTGATATGTATGTGCATGAAATGCTCAAGTTCATTGCAAACATTATGTATTGTGTATATTAATAAAAATGGTGGGGGGAAAAGATTTGCTGATTTCTGTTATGTAAATACTTGTATCATAGCTGACTGATTTCAAGCTATCAATGTGACATCACTGACCATAGCATGAAAAGAAGATGTCCACAGCTCACTAACACATGTAGATACAAGCCAGCCCTTCCTACAGTTTACTATTGGAAGATTTCCTGGGGCTTGGGTTTGCATTACAAACTTCAATGCCTTCTTGATGTATAAGACTCAAGTTTTAACCCATCCACTGAGTCTACTCCTCTAATGATTTAGAAATGGGCATTCTTGTTTGAATTTGTACTTGACTTTCATTTTATACTCAATCATAACTGTGAGTTTCTTTGTAGACATCATCAAGCTCTAAGACATAATTGTACATCCTAAGGGAAGTTTCTCAACTTTTACACCTGGTGACTAAAGAGGTTAGCGAATGATGTGAAATGGAGCACAGCATGAAAAGAAGAGTGAGAAAGTCTGAGATTAAATGTCAGCAATCCCATCCAGGTGGCCTTGTCCAAGCCACCTGCCTTCTCTGAGACTCAGATTCTCCATCTCTCCATCTCCAAAATAGAATAGCCCTGGTGGGTTTTGTTTGTTTGTTTGTTTGTTTTGTCTTTTTTCTTTTTTTGTCTCAACACTGCTATGGGATCAAAAGAAATAATGCAAGTGCAAGGATTCTGAGAAGAGCAAAATCCCCATTGCTATTGGATTTCTTATTATTATTTACTTCAAATATTGATTATCCGACTTCATGATTCATAATTCTTATCAATGTTTATGCTATGACCAAACCCTGAGCAGGCATTGTATCCTCTCTCTGAAGTGGAAGTCCCACATGCCTCTGCTGGGTACAGCTGTGTTCAAGGAGGGCAGCATGATCCGAAGTGAACAGCCCTGAGGGCCCGAAGGCCAGCTCTATTATAAAAGGCCTGGAGCCATTGGAAACTGTTATTGCCCACAAATCTTCCCATCAATGATCCATGCAGGTTAAACACAAGACCAGAGGGGTTGGGGATGTGACCTGGTGATGGCCTAGCATGCTTGATCTCCACCACCGCCCAAAACAAACACATAAACAAACACCACCACAAACACCAAGATCCAGCCCGAACTCCTAACCCTCTGGAGCCAGGCAGTAAAGTGTCCTTGAGAACGTTACCCAGCTCACCCTGAGGCCATCTTTGAGGCCAGGGCTTGTTGGTGGGGTAGGGGGGGGATGACCTGAGACTTCTACATTTTAAACCAACATGCCAGTTCATTTAGTTGCAAGCAGAACTGGACAGAACACTATGATGTAAAATGCAATGGAATAAAAGGGATTTTCTATTGATTCTGTGCTAGGTATTGATAGAAAGCAATGCTGCTTAAGGGAAAACCTGGCTGGCTTTCTGGCCACGTTTTTTATTCCCCTTACTAGACTATTATTACCACTACCCACCTCCCCAAAGGAGGGAAAGTCAAAGCGCGTAGGTTTTCTTGGGTTAAGCATACAGAATGCCAGGTGCTGAGGTCTCTAGAAATTACAAAAGTGCTCACCAGCTGCGACTCAGCACCTACTAACGACTGACAAGAGAGATGATTTCAGACAGGTTTATCTAAAGCTCTGTCTGTATCCACCCACTCCTCCAGACGTCCTCTAGGAAAACTTGTGTCTATGTCCCAAACTTACCGCACCATGTAAAACAATGTTCTGTTGCTTCATACATATGTTTTGTCAACAGATACTTATCGAGCTCCCACTATATCAGTTACATGTATAAAGTTGTAGATCGAGAATGAGTGAGGTTCTACTTTTGTCTTTTATCATGAAGAAATCAGAAAAAAAAGATTTGTGGCACTCAGAGGTAAGCAGAACTGAAATATCTATAGGCATCACTGTTAGGGCCTACAGAGGAGAGAGAACTTAATATAATGGAAAATGGAAGGTGGTCAGAAAAGCTTCCACAAATGGAAAGGCATCAGGTTTGCAAAAGAGGAAAACCTTCCAAGCAGAAGGAATAGTCTATGCAAAGTATGCTTCCTGTGCAAACCACCAGGGAACTGCCCATGTTGTACCTCAAGGATGTAACCTGTGTTCTTGGAATAAAGAATTTGTAAGAAGTCTGGCAGTAGATGAGGCTGGGGATTAGCAGGTGGAAGTCCTCATTGGCCTGCCATGAGTACAGATTTCACCTTGAAAGCAAGTGTAGTCTTTGGATGATTCTCAGAAGCATAAGGTTTGTGTTGAGTTTCTGGGTGGAGACAGATTAAAATTACAAGGAGACAAGTTTTAAAAATGAATGCACCTTGAGACTATGATGCTTAGTACAATAAATCAGAAACAGAAGGTTGACTATCACACAGTTTCTCTAATATGAGAAACACAAAACATAAATAAGTAAAAGATCCAAATAAAGGAGAAAGGTGGAATGTATGGAGAGGTGAGGAAGACTGGGGAAGGGAAGAGGAGAAAAGATGGGGAAAGGACAGGGAAGTAGAAATGGATGCGACGTGATATGTAGTCGCACTGATTCTCAAGTTCAACGTAATTGTCGTCTATCACAAACGCGTGCTAATATAAGGAATAGTTTTGAGTTAGGGAAAAAAGAACCTATTGTAAAAGATGACTGAATTGGAGCAACGAGCTTATGGTGACGTGCTTAAGAAAAAAAATTCAAAGAAATCAAGGAGTTGGAGTCTCCAGGGTATATCGGATGGGAACTACAGGTGAGTGGAGTCATCAAACGAACTGAGATTCTGCCAGGGGCAGCTTGTGTAGGAAGCACTTTGACCAAGAAAATGAGCTCAGGGGAGGGTGGGCCAACATCAGAGAGAAGTTATCAGCTGCGGTTTGAGGTGTCTCTGAGGTATCTGGGGTGGAACATGGTAGCCAGGAGCTTACGAAATCGTCGCAGAATCATCCACTCAAAATGAGAAGCCAAAAGATATGAGGAAAAAAAAGACACTGTTGAGCTCCACGCCTGGTTCCTCTGCTGCTCCTCAGCTAAACGGAGTGGGTCAGCGCCAAGATGAGGCAGCGCCATGACAGCAATAGCCTCACAGAGGGGTTGCACAAATTCCTTTGAAGTTATTCAGGGATTCCCTTAGCTTGGAAGAAAAATAATACGTCATAAGAACAGTGAGCTTTATAATTTAGAAACGTACTCTCAACCACTATTGACTTTGTCTTCTTGGGCCATCTCACAGGGACGTTGACGCAACGACAGTGGCTGTCCACACTCTGTAAGTACATGTGACCGCACAAAAAATTTCTTGTTTCTCAGATTTTCGCTCAGGATTCTCAGATTCTGGAGCACTGTGTCTTCCACTGGAATCTGTGACCCTTGAGTCTGTCCTCTGAGGATGGCTGGGGAGGGTTTACTGTCGCCATTGCACAGACATAAAAAGTGAGCCTTGGAGGGCTTATGCTAGGGAGTAGGCACCCTGTTTTGACTTCGTAAAAGAGGACAAGATACCCTCGAGGTGCCCTGCAATTTACAGGCCTCTGTGCAGGAGGCCCCATTTCAGGCCTCACCAGCTTACTTACTGGCATAAGAACATGCTAATGATAGAAACCACCAAGTGGACAGTTTTAACTAATCTAACTTTCCCTTCACTAATGAAAGCAGTCACTTTGTCCCATAAAGTCAGCAGTAGGGTAAGACTTGCTTTCTCCCCCTAACACTCGTCATCTCCTCTGGCTTCATCGGAAAAGAGATTTTAGAATAGCTAGTCAAAAAAGCAGTGGTCTAAGCAACTTGGAAGAGTCAATAACACTGAAAACAGAACAAAGGGTGCTCAAGTCGGCTTCAGTAGAGCCAGCCCAGAAGATCAACTCAGCTGTGTGATCTCTGGCAAATGACTTCACTTCTCTGACTCTTCGTTCCATTTGCAAAATGCTCCAATAATAAGCCCTATGAAGTTCCAAGGTTGCAGCAAGGTGCTGTTAGCGCCTCATGAGTGTGAGGGATATTCAATTCTCTCTGGGCAGAAAATCCCAAAGCTGGAACTCCAGGGACTGAGAGGTAGCATAGGAAATGCCCAGGTCTCATGGGACAGGTAGTATGTGTGGCACAAACACCTGGACCTACACAGTGGCAAGAAAAAGGATGCCAGATTGGCATGCACAGTCAAGCAATGACATGTATGTCCAGGGTGAGAAGTCATCAGAACATTCAGTCCGAAACACTTTTCAAAGAATCACTTACTCCAATAACTTTATTCCCCAGGGAAGATAAAAATTTATATGCTTCCGACAATCACTCAACCAATTCCACAAACCCTTTAAACTTTAATCAGAGGATTTGTGAAGTGCTAAATACACCTAAAACAAAAACCCCAAACAAAAGAAGACAGGCTAGAAATGGGAAGAAAATACTAGGCTGTTCAACATTAGTAAACACCATGTCATCTTGGTCCTTGGAGAATTAGGATGAACTCTTTTTTTTTTTTCACCAAAAGACTAGAATTTCAAGATGACAGACAGTAAGACCAAAAACTTTACTCTCTTCAGGTCAGTTTTCTGGTTTATTCCACGCGTACCCACTTTGTTCAAAAGGAAACAATTTAGAGAGACATGACCTGTTGCCAGTTACACCACAAGGTAGAATCAGGTAAAATCAGCAGCTGCATTTGACTCGACGCGCATTTGCTCAGCACCTGCCAGATTCTGGCTCAGGAAACAAAGCCCCACAAGCCACAGGATCCTTCAAGGAATTCGGCATTCATCTGGGGCATGGAGAAATACAAACTGATGATTCTCGCATAGAGCCATACGTGCTGTGTTCATGGCAGAATATGTGAAGACGCACGGAACTGAGGCTGGTTAATTCTAGCTGAGGTTATCAGAGAACGGTCCGCTGGGGAAAGGGCATGTCAGAGCGCTGTGCAGACGGAGTGGAAGAGTATCCCGGCAAGCAGAACAGAGTGAGCTAAAGCCAGCGTGTCGGGAAGAGCACAGCAAAGGTGAAATGGCTGGAAATGGCTCGAGAGCTTATAGGAAGTGCCACGGGACAATCTCCGGGCATGCCAATAGGTCTCAGCTGCTGTCCTCCACCACACGGGGCACGTTCTCAGGGGCGATGGCCCGTCCGCCTAATGGGCCAGTACAACACCTGGCTAAGTGCCGCTAGCATGGTGGGGCTTAATGAATTCCCTTTGAAGATGAGAGAGTTGTGAGGGAGAAAAGAATTTGCCACTCAGGTGACTCAACTGGAACGAAGGGTGTGTCCTGGCTTCTGAGACTCAGGGCTCTGGCTGGTCAACCAGACAGCTAGGGTCACCTTCCCCGGGGCCGCAGGGTTCCACCGGGAACATCATGTCTTTTTTTAGCACATCGTTCCTAAGCCACCGCTCTTCTGGTTCAATCTCCCCTTGTCTTTGTAGTTTCCCAACATAATTGATCCCAGAGCTCCGTTCCTGCCACAGTGGCTGGTTTCCCAGGGAGCCATGGTACATTCAGAGCTCCTAGGAGTACCTGCACGGTGCCAGCCCCTGGGGGACAGGGTATGGGGAAACACAAAAGGAGACAGAAATAACGCTCTGTGGCTGGAGTCATCCCTTTGGGTGCTCTGAGCTTCCTGTCCTGAGCTAAGATTTTCCTCTGGGGTTAGCTTGGACACCAAGAAATAAACAAAGCTTTAAAGTGACTCTCCCCACCGGAAAGGTAAAAGTACCTTAAAGTCACTTCTTTGTCCCAGGCTTCCATGATGATACACGCACGAAGACTTCTCAAGGTGCGCATGGGGGAGAAGGGCAACTGAGTGTGTCAAACCTTTCAAGTGTCCTGTCAGATTCGTTAGGCCTATAAAACGTCAGAGCAGCCAGGAAGCCCATGCCCATGCCAAGATTCACCTTGGTGGGGGAAAACAGTCACCCTTGATATCTGTCGCCGAGCAGCCCAAACAACCCGCGGTGATGAAAATTTTTTCCACTTACACCTGGTTGTCTTGTGTTCACTACACCATTGTGTTAGCAAGTGAGAGCCTTGAGTGAGCCAAACAGGCCCTTAGGAGGTTCTCCAGCATTCCTTAATCTGACAGATATCTAGAGTCAGGAAGCATTTATGCAAACCTTGACTCTGCCTAATGTTCACCACGTAGCTGCTCTGATTTGAAAAAGCAACCGTGTGCAGAAGCAGGCAGCTGATGGCTCGAGAGCGGATAAGAACTGGGCAATGAACAAAATTAAAAGCAAGTCGCAGATGCGGAGAATGAATTTACCATTTATGTAACTGACAAAAGATTACTACCCAGAATACAGGAGAAAAAAAACATCCATAAAAAGGAGAAAATAGAAATGAATCGGTAGACCATAGCAACATGCAAAGCTCAGAAAAGGAAATGATCTTAAACAAATGGAAAGATACTCAATTTCACTAATAATCAAAGGGATGCAAATTTTTAAATCAAGTGATGCCTTCTCACACCCATCAGATTGGCCAAAACCGTCGAAGTCCAACAATGCAAAAAGTGTTTGACAATGTACAGCAACAGTGAAACCTATACAAGCTGATGATAGAATTATAAATGGATATCAGCTTTTGGAGAGAAATTTGGCAATATCTTCTAAATTTGAAGTTAAATACGACTATATCATAGCAGTTCTTCTCCCGGATATATAAGCCAAAGAAATGCTTGCATAAGTACACAAAGAGCCTTGTACAAGAATGTTCGACACACCACTATTTCCGAAGGAAAAACAACATAAAATTTCATTTACAGGAAAGTACTTAATGAATTGTGACATACTCACACAAAGGAATAGCATAGAAGTTAAAGTGAATGAACTCCATATATCAATATTGATACACCTAAAACAATAATGCTAAATGAACAGAGCGATTAAGTCAGTATGATCGCATACCTGAAATTTTTATAAACATGAGACAACACTACATGCTGTCCTAGGCACACACTTCTGGGGCGAATGTGTCAAACATGGACCAGACAGAGACAGGCTGCTCCTGGGACACTAGCCAGAAGGGGAGAGCTACAGGACTACCACCGTTCGGGAAATTTTCTATTTCTTTAACAAGCTGAATTGGTTGTAAAGAAAGTTAGCATTCTCTGTAAGTCAAGGTGGACAGAATATGAGTATCCTTAGTAGCAAAAATAGGTTTGTTTTTGCTATAGTAACAAAATCCCTGAATCTCAGTGGCTTAACATCACAAAGTCCGTTTTCTTTTTGCTTGGACATTGTGGGTTGTCAGAGACATTATTTGCTGTCACTCAAAAACCATTTCCTCACTGGTGGCCATGCCAATGAGAAAGAGGAATTATGGGTTCTAGGTTTAAAGCGACTCAAGTCGTGTCCTTTCTCAACTAGATGGACAGCGCTAATGATCCAACTTTACCCTGTCTAAGGGGCAGCTCACCTATATTGATGAAGGGGAAAGAACGAGAATTATTTCTCTAACAGCACAGAAGGTGACTACAAGGGATATTTGTTACCGTATTTAGCCTCCTTGTTCACATAGTTGAATTATGTTTCATATTTTTAAAAAGGGGGAGGAGGGGATAAGTCCTGGTTTTGAAACCAGAAGATGTGAGCTCCAGTCTGGGGAGAGGAGGATAATTAGGCAAGAGTTGGTGGATAGGGTGGTGGCGGGCAAGGCTGGACACAGGAGGTCAGCACCACAGGCTTGCTCTCAGGACTATCGCGGAGACTGCCATGGCCACATAGACGCTGCCGCTATCCTTCTTTAAAAACAATGAATTTTTTATGTAAATGGCCTTTCTTGCTTTTGTTTCTATCTGGGAGGCTGAGTGGAAACAGGGGAAGTCTGATAAAAAGAAATGCAGCGCAAGTAGCATGAGCTATAAAGTCTTGGAATTTAGACTTTACCATTCCTCTCACTTGGAAGGCGCTACCATGCCTCCAGGGTCTGCGTCCCCCATCCGTGAAATGAACATAACAATGACACATCTCTGAATAGTTGTGACAAGCAAATAAAGTATGTAAAGTGCTTGCTCACTGTAACGCACAGTACAGATGGTCACTACTACTAATGGCCTGAGTGTTGCTGCAAAGCAGCCTCAAGCCAGATTTGCATATCACACGACTTCCCTCACCAGAGCACCTGGTTGACAGAATAGAGCTTAGCACCATCCTGTGGTCTAACCACTTGAAGCATCTATTGATTTCCCCTTGTGAAAGTGATCTGGGAGCAGGAATTAAGTATTCCTGCAGCTTCCCCAGGGAGAATAAAGGGAGGCAGAATGGTTTTCAGTGGGGGTGGCCTGGGTGGGGAGCTGCTGCAGGCCAAGACTGGAGGCCACTTTCTTGGGTCCTGGGACTACTTGAGCCGGGAAGGCACAGAGAAGGAACAGTAGCTCTTCTTCTTGTTTTCCATATTGAGAACCTGAGTCTGGACAGGACGAAAAGATAGGCCTGTCTCAAACAACAAGAGACAAATAAGAAACGGACTTAGGGTTTATCCTGGGATCTTTTAGTAAATCAAGACAGCCAGAGCAAGCTGCTGTCTGCCGATGCCTCCGTTTCTTTATGTGCAACATTAGAGGATTAAACCCGACCTCTATGGCTATTCCTTCTTCTTGCTATCTTAAGGATACCTGCTCTATATAGAATGAATTGGACCTGGTCCAGGTACTGACTTTGAAGGTTTGGCTCAGGAGAGTTACCTTTGTATCTCCCCATACATTTTGACCGCCCTCTATTTGCTTTATAAACTATGGGTGTCTTGCTTGGTTTGTGTTAGTTCTTAAAACTCTATTGCTCTCGACTGTGCCCTTACCTGGTAAATATTCCTGGCTGCCTGTGTTATCTGTTCTGTAGGTGTAGGCAAATATCTGTCTGTAAGCAGCAGAGAACACAGGACATAATTCAAGAAACAGCCCCCAAAGTCACTCCCTGGGGATGCTCTGCAGGGCAATATTGCTGCTGATGACATTTCCCCAGAGATCACAGGAAACTGCACAACCAGATGCAAGGGTGAGTCTGACTTGCAGGTGCATCCTGCTCTGACAGGGGAAGCCGTCTCTAGAGGAAGATCTCTAATGCCTATTACCTGAGACCTTGTCCCTGAGGTTGTCCACAGTCATTAACTCAACTTGCCAGTAATTTTCAGGGGCAAAGACTGATGTCTCCATCTGTAATGCTGAAAGGAGGCCACTATTCTCTTAAAGTGCTTCTTAGTCAACAAAACATTTTCTGACCCATTAGCTCCCCTGATTCTGATGCAGAACAGGGAATCAACTGGGGAAACGATCTTTCCCTTGAGTTATGGCTAAAGAAGACTACCTGAGTTCCACAGAAATTAGACTAGTCCAGATTAAATCTTCTGGCTCTAATTCTTGTCCTTTCACCATGGTCCAACTAAGGTCTTATCAACCTATCATAAAAATCATTTTGGTAATCAAGCCAGAAGCCAGTACTTAACATTTCTCTTCAACTGGGCATGTAGTGCAGTGGTAAAGCACTTGCTTAGCATGTGGGAACTTCTGGGTTCAATCCCAAGTACCACAGCAACAACAAACAACAACAAAAATGTGAATTAAAGAATTCTCAAATGCATGGGAACTCAATGGCTCGCTCTGATTTTTAATAAACAATTCAGGAGGAGAAACCATTTCTGAAACCAGAAGAGCATTTATGTTCTGGTTTGTGCTGTGTCTGGTTTCTAGATTCCAGATCTTTCAACTTAGGTCTTCCCTTTTGTCCTCTAACTGGATTAATTTTTTATCAGTCCAAGTGGAAAAAGATGGATGTGAAGTGTGTGTTTATAGGAGTCCCCCCGGCTGTGTCAGTCATCGTGGCTGTCCAACCTCAGAATGTCTCCCTGAAAGGACACAGAAGGCTGCGGGTTACAGGAGTGACTCCTGCTGCCACTGGAGACCCCCAACGAGGATTCCCTGTTACTTAGAGCGGTCTTTGAGCCAAAAAGCCAGCTTCAGCAGGGGGCTTGCCAGAAATGTAGAATGCCAGGCTGTACCCTGAACTGCCATCAGAATCTGTATTCTAATACAATCCCACTGGTTTATGATGAAGTCCTTGGTTTTGTTTTCCTTTGTGTGTGGAGGCCACATTTGCTGGTTCTGTGTCTTCACATCTCCTCTCTGACCTTCCCTCCTGCAATATTTCTTTTCTTTTTGTGCCTGACCAAATCCCTCCTGCTCATTAAGTCTGGATTGCAACCCACCTCCCTCAAGAAGCCAAACTAGGTCTTCTTAGCCAGGAGTGGTCTTCCCATCCTCTCCTCCCCGTGCCAGCAGCCTTGAACTTTCTCTCTAAGACAATGACTTCTATGATAATGATTTATCTCCCTTTCTAAACTACTGCTAGTCAAGGTTAAGACCTAGATATGATATGATTCATTTCTATATTTCCCAAAGCCACACAATACTTTGCAAAGTTGCACTCCAGTTTTTGAGTATATCTGTCTGTCTTTCTATTTCTAAGGTAGCAAGAGGGACTAAGAAATACAGATTATGTTTGTTATTCTAAACGACCTTTATTATATATTGATATTATAATGATCTAAAGCTGAAAATATTTACCTAAAACATTTAGTCATTGCTGTGAAGAGCATGTGCAGACATAACCCAACCCAAAGGCCAAACACACACACACACACACACACACACGGACACACACATTTCTTTTCAATTGTTATTTGTTGGTAGAAAAGCATTTGGTAACAGTTTGTTGAAAGTATACAGGAAATGACTACTATTCACACTTTATAATCTTACCAAGACAAAAGAAAGAGCTTTATTCTGTTATAAAAGGGAACATAATGCTACCCAGATCCCAAAGTTTTTATCATGATCTGCACTTGGGACAAGCCAAGGTCCCCTGGCCCTTGTTCAGTCGCTTAATGGAGAAGACTCCAAAGACAGAGTGCCACTGGTGTTCTTCCAATTATAGAATCATCTGATTAGAATTACAGTAAATGCATAGCTCAGTTTGCATTGTCCTGAGGTGAACCACGAGCCAAGCTGCCCTCCTTGGAGCATCTGCGGGTACTGAACTCTGGACGGCCACTGCCTCACACAATGGGGCCCAGGCCAGGGATGACTTAAAATGGGAACAGATATAAGCTAGGACACTCCATTTCTGGGGACCCTGGAGTTCTGGGAGCTGGAGCTAAATGAATTATTTAATTAATGCTTGGTAGAAACACTCAAATAGCACACACTCTTGACATTAAAACAATCCAGATCTTTGGAAAGAAAGTTTTTCCCTGGGATAATTTTAGAATTAATTATTCTAGTTTACTTCCAGCTTGTCAGCATTGAGTTGGGGGTGGAAGGGTGATCTATAAAGCACAGGTTTTTCCAATCATGGGGTAGGATTTTGGTCCATGCCCAAATGGGTTCTTACTCCGTCCAGCTGTAGAAGAGCAGAGCAAGAATGCTACAGAATGTATCTCTCTCATTACCTGTTCTACTCACAGCTTGGGATTGGTGTGCATCAGCGTTTTGGCATCAAACCTGACTGTTGCATTGTTATTATTTCTAATTTAACTACTACACTGTGAAGCATAACTGCCCAAAACTCAGGCAGGGGGTGGGCACTACACTTTGAAGCCACCAAGTCAAAAGTGCTATTGGATCAAACTCTGCTCTATTGGACCATGAAACGGGTTTTCAAAGGGACAGAGAATGACAGACGTGCAAGCAATGAGTAACACTGTCTCACTAGAGTAGTAATGTTCATAATAAAGCAAAAACAAGCACTATCATGTGAAGGGCATCTGTCCAAGTCACCCTCAAAGCCAGGCCAAAACACAGACCAGCGGGCACTTTGGAGACTACCACTGGAACCTTCATTTCACCCTCCAAAAGATTGCAGTACTGCTGTGCGTGATCATAGACTCACACAATTACAACTTCCTGACTTTTTTTTTTTCTTTTTGCCAAATAGTGTCCTAGTGCTGGAATTTTTTAATCAGGTGGCTTTCTGAGCCTTTCTTTCCTCATACAGCCCTACTTGGCTCACAGAGTTATCATGAATATTAAGGAAATTGGATGAATTGTCCTGATTCAAGTTACAAGGACAAAACCCACTGTCTTCTTTCTAGGCTTCTTATAGAATAAAATACCACCTTTCTTTCCTGGTTCAGACCACAGGACTAACAGATATATCAGAGATTAGAGAGATCGAATGGCCACACCAAAATCAGGGAATGTATAGGAATCATATCATACACATACATACTTGAATATGTAGTAAAGAAAATCTACTAAGTCTCACGGCTCACTACTGACAGAGAAATCCATTCTTTAATAGTTCGGATACTAGAAGGAAAACACTAGAGAAGATGTGAAAGAAAGTGCATTAACAACCATTGTTTGGACTCCACTGATCTACCCATCCTTATCCTGGCTCCTCCTGATCAGATTATCCATCACCTTTGACCTGGCCAGCATTGGCCAAAAACTCTTCTGTCCATAGTATAAATCATCAAATTTCATTTGATGTTGGTTCAGACCCACTGGGCTCTCATCAACAGAAAAATTTAAGCCCATGGGGAAGGCATCTGTGTAATATCAGTACTGAAAATGTTTTAGAGAACACTAACTTGCCATTTAGGGTTAGGTGACAGAAAGAGCGATGGCCCTTCTGGACAACACACCCAGGCACATGGTCATCTGAAGCTGGTTAAACGCTGCCCAGGGTCCCAAGAGGGCTTCAAGTCCTAAAACACAGCACGTCAAGACTGCAGAGATTCAGCAATTACATCCAAATTTTATTACATAAGAGTTGGGAACACAGAGAGGCAGAATTCCGGAAGACTCCATGCCCAAGGTCACACAGACAATACGTGATAAAACCAAGGCCAAACTGCTGCGCTCCAACGTGAGGATGCACACTTTCTGAGAGCTGTCACAGTATTGCAAGCTCTCTGGAAGGGGACTCGTTGAATGACATAAAAACATCTTATTTGTCTCTGAAGTTGGGAAAGCCTAAGCATTTTTAGGCTCTTGTATGGCAAAAGAAAACACAGCCAGGGCTTTGATTTCGAGAAAGGGACAGCAAATTTCGAGAAAGGGTTGTGCAAATCTGGATTCCCATTCCAGCTAAGACAATAATCCCTATGTGTAATGTTCTTTGGCTCCAAACTGAAGCCCCTTTGTAACCCAAGGAAGCAAAATGGTACTAGAAATTAAGTAAAATGAAGGCGATTTTCTCTCTTCAGGAGTGTCCCAAGGAGCACAGTGGAGTGTTAGTACCCTGCATCCATCCAAAGCCCACTTCTTAATTTAGATGTATGTGAGTGTGGGCATGTGTACTAGAGGTTGAGAATACTAAATCCTGGCCTGTGTGGATGTGTATGCACAACTTTAATCAAACTTACCGAGTTCTTTTCTGACTTTAAACAACTCCCAATTATTAGTTTTTGAGTAAATGTCTAAAGACAATTTGTATTTTGTCCTTTCTTACTAGTATCAGTATTCTGTTCCAGAACAAATGCCAGGCATGGAAGTCAGTGAAAGGCTACAGCTCAGTAGCTGCTTCCCAGGGTGAGTTCAGTAGCTTGGCCTCCATTACTGAATGCAAGGACCTCAGCAAGGTGCAGCCAGCTGCCACACCACTCTTCTGTTATTTCACTACCATTATGCTGTGTCACTTAGTTCCTCTTTATTAATGTCACCCTTCCTGAATAATGTTCCTTACTTTATATCCTATCTCTATTGTCCTTTCAACATACTTGCACACACACACACACACACACACACACACACACACACACACACACACT
The DNA here is from genome assembly GCA_004027205.1 of Ctenodactylus gundi. Taxonomy (NCBI): domain Eukaryota; kingdom Metazoa; phylum Chordata; class Mammalia; order Rodentia; family Ctenodactylidae; genus Ctenodactylus; species Ctenodactylus gundi. Next base: position 60,652 of record PVKB01002561.1, read on the forward strand.
TTACTCCTATTTATCTGTCACATTCAGCCTAAAAGCTATTTCTATGAAGAAGTCCTTACTTACCACCTCCAAATAAGTTTTCATTATTCCAAGGTCTGTCTCATTCTCTGTTCCTTTTTACCACTGTCTGGTTGTTTCCTGTTAGCCCTAAACAGTTTGTAATTTGGGCCATCGGATAAAGCTCTGAGTTGCTTGTATCAGAGTCTATCCCTGTTTTTTAGTCTTCCCAGCCCTCCAACACCTAGGCCAGGACCTAGAACAGAGGAGGCATGCAATAAATTACTGATCGGTCTATTGATGGGTATTTTGGAAGTCACCAAAATATCCATCAACAGACCAATGAATACACAAACTGTGGTATTTATACACAATGGAATACTATGCATCTATAAAGTTCAAGTCAGAAGCAGAAGGTGAAACATCGAATATGAGAGACCCAGATCACAACTCTTATGGAACTTAAAATGAAAAACAAATTGAAACAGGTGGGTAGACTGGAGGGGAGGGAGTGGTGGGTTGGGGGAGGGACAAAAGGAGAGTGGGAAAGTCCTTGTCACCTTGACAAGATACGTAGGTGCACAAAATGCTCAACTTCATTGTAAACCTTAAATTTTGGACTTATACATATCAATCAAATGGGAAGAAATAAATTACTGATCAGTCAATGGAGGAACACGGATCCAAAGGTTCGGCAATTCATCTCTCGTCAGCGGGCTTTCAGAGGCCTGTTTCAGCTACCTGACATGTACCCATCACTTGCCAACCCATCCTGTTCTCCATTTGTACTGGTGTTTCCCAGGCTTCCTCACCTCAAGGTGCTTGCAGGGTTTTCCTTTTCGCCTCAAACTCTTTTCTAAGAAAGACCTCAATCTTCAAAGTCTGTCTAAAAGAACTGACACCTCTTCCTTAGACTCTTTAGAAAGTCTCCAATGTTTCTTCCTTCATTTTAGTGCATTTCAGTGGTATAGTGTGCCAAGGCTAAACTTCAGGGTTCACCCTCACTGCATTCCCATGACAACTCTGCTTACAGGTGGTGCTCAGACAGCGCTCAATGTGGAAATCAAAGAATGAAGCATTTCTATTAAGGGATGTGAGTTTTCAAAAGTGTGAAGTCACTACTAACCGCCCTGGCATAGTGTTTTGCACTTTGTAGGTGCTCAGCCTACCGTGTGACCTTGGGAAAATGGCTTCGCTTCGCTGAGCTTCATGCTCTATCTGAAAATAATAGCACTGCCTAGGACTGTTATAAAATGGATTAAAGGTTAATGAGTCTGGCATTTGCCTGGCACACAGGAGGTCCTTAGTCCCCAACTCTTCATTTTTCTTCTTTCTTTCTTAAAAGTCACAGAAGCTGACCAGCCCTACCCCACCTTTTGTCTCTTGGGGACCAAACAATGATAAACAGACTGGAACCCAGAGTCTGAGACCCTTCTTGCTTCCATCTGGATAGCAGATGGCTATGCCTGTGCCCAGTGGATCCTGCCCAAACTCTTTCCACCTTGATGAAGGGAAGGGGATAGAAATAGGCTCAAAGGATGACTCATCTCCAGTGACTAAGGGGAGGAGGTGGTGATGGTGGGAAGGGGGTGGAGACTGAAGAGGAAATGAGTGAACACTATATCTGACGAAGAATGGCTCCAAGACACAGAAATCCATCTCTTCTGGGTTCCTGGCTCTGACACGGTGCAGACAATCAGGGGCCTAAGTGCGTACCCATGCTTCCCTCGACCTCACCTCCTAGTGAACTCTCAGCTTGCTCAGGGCGGCTCTTTAGAGCAAATGCTGGGCACTTTTGTACTCTGGAGGCTTTCAGCTTGCTTCTGGGACACACGATACCACTATTCATAGACTGAATTTTAGAAAGCATCTTGAGTCACCCAGGTCACTGCATATGGTATTCACCCTGAAAGCCACCTAATTCTAGCCATGGTCTCTCTCCTAAGCTCTAAATTATCCTCTCTGAACACTTCATAAGTTCTGGTTCCTCAGCCTCTTACATGTGTTTTTCTCTCTTCACCTTTATCCACCCTGATCATTTCTAGCACTTCTAATGGTTTTCCTGACTCTGGCCTTTCAAAAATTCATTTTCTATTTGTGTTAAGACTTTTAGCACTCTTCAAGTTTTGGTTTCTGCAGAACAGTCCAAACCCTGAAGCCCAGTGTATGAAGTCTCTAATGACCCAATGCTTCCATGCCTTTTGGGTTTTAACCTACTGACCTCACCTTACAACCTCATACGCACAGAGCCACATCCTAGCTTCCAACAGGCCTTCGAGTCCAGCATGGCATCTCATTCTTCTTTCCTTTGAGACTCTGAGCATATCACTCTGCACACATATGCACATCTCTGCCAAAATCGCATGTCTTTTCAGACTTGGCTCGAACCCTGTTTCTGCTGGGTGAGCCCCTCAGATGCCCACTCGCTTACTTCTTGGCATTGCCACTCCTTGCTTAGTCCTGTTTCTCTCCCCTGCGTGGGAAGATCTTGAGAGCAGGTCCTTCTTCAGAATATTCACTCACTAGAAGAACATTGAATAAATAAAATATCAAAGGCAGACATGAGGTAATAAAGCTATTTTTGTCCTCTGCTTCCCAGTATTCTCATCCATAAAATAGGTATCTGATCTACGTAACTTCACACTCTAATAACCTCGGATTTTACTCTGTGTCATCCTTCAAATATATAGTTCACTCTCCTGGTCGGCTAATTAGCAGAAGATATTGCTGAGCTATTTTTCTCAGGGAAGGAGGGAGACAGTGGTTCCATCTACACAGAAAAACAGCTGATCTCAGATGCTCAAAATCAGTGCTCTACAAAATCCAGAACCCAGACCATTTAGGTGAGAACTACAGCCAGGCCACCAGCACTATCATGGGGACCCTCTCTCCGAGTAGGTGCTCCTGTGCAGGTACTCATACAGTCACTGGCATACTCCACAGGCTGGCACAGAGGGTGACACCCCTGTGTAAAGGAAGACACCCTCATGGTGTCACCTCTTCTAGGTCACACCTCCACAATGCCTCCACCTTCCATCACCACCCACACGCTCTCAGCTGCCACCTCCACACTCACACACCCACAAAGCATCAGGCTGTCTCTCTGCAAATGTGGAGTTCCACACATCAGACCACAGCAGCCATAAGCAGGGACGGGGGTGTTGTCTAGTGGCTGTCTTCCTCCCATCTTGGTCATCAACATGACCCTCAATACCTTCTGCCAGCGTAGTGCCATGAGAATTTTGAGTTCACCATGCAGGTATCTCTGAGAATATTGTCTATGTCCATGAACCACTGACCTTGCTCACTACCTTCCTTCAACAGGCACGGCCAAGATGCATTGAACTAATGCTTATGAACATACCTTATAAACATAGGCATCATGAAATATATAAGATTCATAGAAATAGTAACATTGGTAGACAGTAGATTCTGTCTTTCAGGACAACTACCCCTTCAAATAAAAGGGAATCATTTAAAACCAAATGGTTATTGAATATATATTATGCAAAAAAAGATTATGACCAACTATGACTTATTTCTTAGCTGTATTTGATAGTAGTATAGTATAATATTTATATATTTAAATTAATTTTTTTTAATTTTGAGGTTTAATACATGAACATATTGGTGCATTTTACATATATGGGATAAAACAGTATTTACATATGTATAGCAAGGTACATGTGTGTGAGACTGTATGTTTAAGAGAAAAACACATAGGTCTGCTGTGTAAATTACACAAAATGACATGCACAAAATACTGGACAGAAAGGAGTGAGTCAACATCACTCTCCCACCTTCTTGTATTGTGGTACTAGGAGTTGAGCCCCAGGCCTTCACACAGATCTATATTCCCAGTCCATTTTTATTTCGATTTTTGAAACAAAGTCTCACTAAGTCACCAACGTTCCCAGGCTGAGTTCAAACTTGAAGTCCTCCTGTTTCAGCGTCCCAGAGCTCTGGAATCCCAGGCCTGTACCACTGGGGCTGGCCCTTTGTTCCCTCCTCTCTGTTCTTCGACTTACACACTGATTGACCCATGGCAAGTCACACAACTCCTAAGAGCACGCTTTCCCATCCATAGAATGAAACAGATGGATCCGATGATTCCAAGGATTCCTTCCAGCCCCGAGATGCTACAGTATCATATATCAAATATCTATTTTTATGTGTGTACTTGGATTCAAGCGTGCACCGCCAAAGGGAAGCCCCTTCAGCCTGGCATTTGCTCCATTTCCAAAGCATTTCCTTTCTCTGAATGTGCCAGTTGCTCACTCTCAATATTTTCAATACAAGGCCCATTGATGACCACAAAAAGGAGTGCCCAGTGCAGCTGCGAGCCCACTTGAGCCCTCCCAGTGAGCACCCTCAAGCCTGCTCTGTCTGTGGGTTCTATGTTCTCAGAGCCTTTTGTTGCAATGATGTCTGGAATCCTCAACACCTGCACGCCAGCTTCCTGGGCATTTCCACTGCCCTCCTCCTTCCCCCTCCCTCAGCTTCCATTTGCATCTGAGATGCAGCTGCTCTGGGCCCAAAAGTGGGGAGCCAAATGGACAGGACACATCCTTGTTTGGTCTCCCTCCCCTGACTCAACCCAAATCTGAAGCTCCTCTGTGCGAGGCCTTTTGTTGACCTCTCATTATGTTTAAATGAGCCTCTTCTGCAAGAGAGTTTTTTAATAAAATAAAATAAAACCATCACAAAAGACCAAAGCAGATGACATCTGTTCTTTCTATGAAAGCTTTTTCTAGTCCCAAATTAGGCTAAAAAAAGGAAAAGAAAGAGAAAGAGTGGGCCTGGGCCTCATTTGCACTGTCCTTCTCCATATAAAAACAAAACAAACAAAATTAGTGTATGCTGGGAGCAAAGGGGTGGGTAACAGATAACAAGAAAAAGAGAGGGAGAGAAGGGGTAGAAGAGGTCTTCCCACTCCTCCGGCTGCACTCTACCTCATTCCTGACCAGGGATATCAGACAATAATATGTAACTGCCACTTCTATGGAGAGAATTGCTCAAACTCACATTCTTTGGGCCCGTTTCATAGATAAAGCATTTTATAACAACTCTTCAGGCACCATTTCCGCCTCCCCTGGTTATATGTGGTTTTAGTGGGCCTGATGCAGGTGTACCTAGAAAATAACTGGAAGAACAATGATTCATGCTGGTAATTCCTAAGACTTTTATCTCTACAGTCAACTTACCACCTGTCCACCAATACCTGCACCTTTCTCTGGGTTCTCTTCTCAGTGAAAAGCACCCAGCAAGTGAAATTCCTGGGTATCCTCCTCTACAGCACCATCCTACTCAAGCAACTCGTCTTCCCAAACTATTGCCAAATCTTTTTAATGTGCCACCTAAACATCTCTTAGTCACTCCTGTTTTCACCATTGCAGCCTAGGCCACCTACCTCTCCTGTCTGACATGTGTTTTAGACAAGCACTGCCCAGAAGCCAGCACTGATGGTTATGATCATTCCTCAATCAAATGCTGATAGTTCTAGGACTGAGCCTAATCTCCCATTTGGCCTCTCAAATGCTCACAAGCTGGCTCATACCTACCTGTTGACTAATTCGACTAATTCCCTTTCATTACTCTCTACTGCAGCTCAGTTAAACTTACCTCAACCTTCTGCCTGTTGCTTGTGCTCTTGCACCTGGGCTCTTGCCCACGCAGGTGTGTCTGCCTGGAACCATCTTCCAGCTCTGTTTAGGTTCCCTCCAGCTACCCTTCAGCTCTCACTTTAAATGCCACTTCGCTTGGAAGTATCGCCTGTCTACGAAGATCTCCTACACTTTGCCTGGGCTAGGGACTCCACACTGTCTTCTGAGGGCACTGGCGACCAACTGTCTCAGAATTCTTAACCATGTATTGCTTATTTAATATTCTATCTTCTCCTCTTCTGAAGAGTCAACAATGGCAGGTTGATCATCTATCTTATTATCTCTAATATTAACATAACCACAACTCCTCAACTGATAAAACTCAATGGTCAACACTCCTGCTTTTTTTTTTTTCTGTAAAGAACCATTTTCAACAAGAAAAAAATCTAAGCAATTTATCTACAGATTTTCATTTTAATTTCTCAGCTCCTATCGAAATTTTATGCAAACTCCAAAGATGAGACTCCTTGAGCACAGAATCCACTTGACACAGGGAGCTCCTCGCTCCTTGTGAAGGCCTTGAGGCTACTGCCTCTTGACCTTTGCATCCTCTGTCTTCCTCACCGACTCTGACGCTTGAAAGGCCACTTTGACAGTAAGAGACATGGTGGTGGGTCAAGGAAGGAAGCCAATGAGTAGTGCTTATTGTCTATGCATCAGGTTCTCTGAGGACAACCTATTATAACAACTGTGTGATGCAAATGCCATTTTTTCCATTAACCAGTGATGAAACTGTGGAACAGGTAGATGCTGTGTTCATACAGTAGCAAATAGCGAAAGGACACATAAAACCAAATCCTCCATCGCAAATTGACCAGTTCTTCATTTATAGGTTGGTACCTCTCAAGGAGTGGAAACTCCAGAAGGCTTGCATAGAGCTGGAAGTTCTCCACATACCTCAGAACCTAGAAATAACCCTGCACATCAGGTACATGAAACAAACAAGCAATAAAGGCAGCAGGGCCAAAACCCAGCTCTGTTAAGAGGGTTTGAGAGAAATAGCTGGAAAAACAGGAGGGTCTCCCATTCTTTGCTAAATATTACCAGTCTAGACCTGTCTCCCAGGCACATATTACATTGTCCAAGGCAGATCCCTGATCTTCTATGCGCATCTTCCTGCATCTCATCACTGTGACTCAACACCCGACATCCACAACTTCGGGAAGAAAGATTTACTGTAGATTACAGTCTCAGAATCTATTCACAGGAGTGCGGCTGGATAATGGTGGAAGCACATGGCCGAGCTGGAGCTGGGGCAAGGCCAGAGCCAGAGCTCCAGCAGCAGAGATGCTCATAACATAGTGATAGAGAGAGAGAGACGGCGAGGAAAGGCAGAACCTGCCCACTCCTCTCCAGGTCAAGCCCAAGCACCCACCCCTTCCAGCCAGGTCCCACCTTCAACCTTACACAGTATCCATAGGGACACGAGGCTTTTGGGGGGATGCTCAAGATTCAAACCACGACAGTGTTCTATTTTGATGATAAGATTTTCCAACAGTTGAATAACACCTGCTTAGGTTCTCTTTGATTACCTCATATCATATCTTTTTAAGGTTGCATTTTCTTGGTTTGCAGAACCTAGCAGTAGGATAGTTTTAACAAAAAATTTTGCCCGCTAGATTGCTACGTATGAATAATGGGGAAGATTAAATGTGTTTATCATTAAAAGTGTTTCTCATACTGGAATTCTAGAAGCTGAAATCTACCTCACACATATAGAACTGAGAAGGAAAGTCAGAAATGAGGTCAATGTTCTTCACCAATTCATCTTCTAACCCCAACCAACTTCCCTGACAATGAGGTAGTCCAACTGTAATGGATTTTCTTCTGCCGTGGTGCTGAATCACGTGGTTTCTATTGTGGCCAAAGAGGACAGACGGATGTTAAGTACTAGATTAATAGCCAAATGACATCCACTGAGCATTGAGAATCATATAAAATGTTATTATGTGGATAATTTTTAAATTTAATCTTAAATGCTCTGTAAGGTTAGCATTTGTAGACATTTTATAGACAAGTTGAAGTCCTAAAACATTCATCATCTTTCTTTAAAAACTGATAGCTCCTCTTGACTCTCTCAACAATTAATTCTCACACTTTTTCTCAGATTTCTGTCTATCCTGGTGAAATTCTTGAGCCGGAAAGAAATTGGAACCATGAGTTCCAAGAGAACATACTTGGAGAAACTCTCGACTTTGGCACCTTACAGCCAGGAGGGAAGGAACAAAGGGGAAGGCCAGGAAGAAGAGGACTGAGCCTTGGACCTGCCGAGAAAGGATTGGGAGAACTCTGACATGTTGTTCGTAGTAGCTTCTGTTATAGTTCTGACCATTCCAACATCTTCAAAGTTATTTGTACAAGAAACTGCTAATGGAAAGGGTACTTGGAAAACTGTACCCACGTATGGAATTGGTTGCTCCCTACTGTACGTATGTAGCCATGGCACAGCTATCCTTACCTTGAAGGCAGGGCTTGAAAGACAGAGCCTGTGTCTAAGTCCTGCTCCATGAGGCAGCAAACTTTGAACAGAGGAGAAAAAGAAAAATCGAACAAGCGAGGGGAAAAAAATTCTGCCTCACACACTTCTCATGACCAACTGGTATCCCAACATCTCAAAGTTCAGTATAAAGCAAACATTCAAATGAATTCTGTAGCTAGTTGTAGGATAAGAATGATATGACTATTGCTACTTTAGAGGCTAAGAAATCTTGAACGTTGTGAAAGTCAGTGTGCTATTTTTCCTTTTAATAAATATTAATTTCCCATAATACCCAGAACTGGATAAAGAGGCCAAAAAGGCAGGCATAAAGCCTATTGACTAGAGAATAAACAGACGTAAATAAATACTCAGCACAGAAATGTATATTTTAAGTTACAAATGATGACACGTGATGGGTGAAATAGAGTAGGATAGCGTGAGGGAACATGACAGAAAGAATGGCATAGCTGGAGTTGTGTCAGAGAGGTCCTCTCTGAAGAGATGAGTCCATGCTGTGAGCCAAGAGCAAAGCAGACAGATGGGCAGGTGGTGGGAACAGCTTTAATGCAGGCTCTGCCGCCGGACAGTGAGCAGCCAATACAGCAAGGGGGTAGAAGCAGGGAGAAGAGGAATTCAGTGGAAAAGGCTGGGGCCAGGCTGGGCAGGGCCTTCTCGGCCGTGGCGAGAACACTGAACTTTATTCTAAGTACTAAGAACAGTGGGAACTATCAAAGGGTTTCAAACAGAGAAGCAATAAAACCTCATTAACATTTTTAATTACTGCATCTATTATATAAAGCAGATCAGAATAAGATAGAAAAATGTTACTGAATTTCCTTTAAAAAGTTGGTGAGCAAAGCCCAGTGAGGGCTCAACACTCACCTTGATTCAGACCACAAAGGCCTGTTTTTCTTTTAGTCATTGTCTATGGTTTATAATCTGAAAAAGTGTGCTATTTTAATACATTAAATTGTATTTTTTCAAATGCCTTATCAATGAAGACCACCTAAAGGTCTGCGTGGTTGTCTCGGGGAATACGATTTCTAGAGGACATTCTCGGTTGCCTTTCTCTACTTTGCAGTTTTCCAAGAATGATAGTTGAGCGGGGCTGTCACAGTTAGGAAATAACTATATAGGTCACTGGCATCCGACTTTCCTACAGGGCCCCAACCTCACGGCACAGTGGCAGCACCAAATGTCAGCGGCAGGAAGTACACAACAAGAAGAATTAACCACATTTTTTTTTTCATTCGAACTCACACAGTCATGCACACTCACACACACACTGTTGTTTTGAAGTGGGTAAGGGGGAGGTAGCCAGCCTTCTCACATTGTCAATCAGTAGCATCTATCTCACGGCAGTCATCAAAACAACAGGCTTTCAGTAAATGACCTTTCAAGACAGAAACTTTTGAGGGGAGAAGAGAGAAAAAACTTGGGTTTTGCATCATTTGTCATTCTAACAGTTGGACACGAAATCAGTCTTACGTTGCAGACACATTAATTTGATGAAGATACAATCCATGGGTCATTCGGGCATGTAAAGTATTCTTGCTTAATTGCAAAATTAACAATGGAACAGGATAAATCATTACCCAACTGGAGGTTATTCTGGGACGTGGGGATTTTTTTTTTCCTTCCTCAATTCATTTTCTCCGTCTGAAGTTGTTTTTCACACTTTGTTAAAGGAAAAATCTAGGTTAAGGCAGCAGTCCATGGCACATCATGGGCACACCAGCACTCTGCTCTCAGGCATTAGTGACAGCACTCCGGCTCACCCCAAACAGGAAATGCTGGCAGACCCATTTTACCAAGAGATTCCAAGAGTCTCGTGGCCTCAAAAGTATTCATAATCATCTCATGATTCACAGCCCTCAGGAAACATTCCTCAGCCTCAAGAAATCTACTCCAAAGCCTAAAGTTATAAAACCTAGTTTCTGTATTTATTACATTAACACTTGTCTACCATATTATTCTTTTCAGGAGCATTTTGACCTTCAGGTCTTTGGCAACTTTTCATTGAATATCTTTGGAACTCATACTGTATTCCAGACACTGTGTTAAATGGTGAAAATATAGAAGCAAAGCCTTGGCCCCACATCTCAACATGCTTCCCTTCTAATTGGCTGTTGGGTTCCATCCCTTCAGGGATTCCATGAGAAATCTCCTGCAGTGTACTTGTGCCTACTGACGTACTGCAAAGCACTGTGAGGACACAGAAAAGAAATTAAACCAGAGGGAGGATGTGTTTAGAGTTGGCCTTAAACTGAAGTGGAAGCCAGCCATTCAGAGAGGAGATGGAGTCTCGTTCGCGAGCAAAAAGTGAACACAGGGAAATGCAGAGCTACGTGGATCGTGAGGTCACTACTATGGTGTGACCAGCAGCAGCCAGTTTTCTTTCTTTCTTTTCTTTTCTTTTTTTTCCTACCTGAGAAGTAGCAGCGGCCTAATAGGTACTCAAAATCTGAGGATGGTAAAAACTTATCTCCTACAATATAGAGGATAAAATTCTGGATTAAGGTCGCTTCTGTACTTACCACATGGTGCGATCTTTAGTTGGTCATTTTGTTTGCCGGTACCTCAATTTACTCATTTGCAAGATGGAAATAAAAACGCCTTTCTCAACTACTTCCTGGATCCTTCTGAGGATACAGTAGGACAACATATGGAAGGAATTCCCCTCAGAGTATTCAAGAAATATTTACCTTCGACTGTTTTTTGATGAGTGTGAAGCACTGATATCAAATTGAAGAGGTTATTAGCATTGCTTTAAGTGGGAATTAACGTGATGTACCCAGGGACCAGCAGCTATCCTGTAGCTGCAGTGGAGGAGGCATGACTAAACCTAGCAAAGTTGAGACACCCTAGAATGTGTGTGGGTTTTATATTTTACTCGATATAAAACACAGGCTAATAATAGCAGCATTATTTAATGTGCTTAACACATAAATAAATTTGGTTCACAAAGAACATTAAAACTGAAAAGTGGACCAGAGCATCTAAACCATTTACTCTGGACCCTTGCAAGTGACCTTCATCATTGCTATATCCACAGGTTTGCCCTCTGAAGATTTCTCAGGGCCAGCAGCCATGACCTAGTCTCCAACACCCCTTTTATCATCCTGCACAAGATTGTGCAGTCAGACCCCAGGACATACAGCATGTTTAACTTCTAATATATCACAGACAAGCCAGTCCCACGCATGGCTCCAAGACAATCACATTTATGTTATGGCTGTGATGAATATAGATTTAAGACAGATGTTTCTCAAGGAGGTTTCCTCTGGAACCTTAAAAGGTTTGGAGCAAACCAAGAAGTAAACTTTTCGTCGTCCCAAGGTGATAAGCTCCTAAGAAAAATGTGTTTTTTTTTTTTTTCAGCAACAGCGACATCATTGTAAGATTGGCACACCAGAAACCTTAAGAACGTGTATCACTCCCTCATAGTCTTCATCCCTGGCAGAAACTGAGAAAAAAATCATAAAATTCCCTTTGTTTTTTCCTCTTTAATGAGGTCGAACATTCTTAAGAAATGAAAAGCACAGCTAGAACCTGGGTTTTAATTCCCTTTGGGAGCCCTTGTTTCAAACTCGCTTCTTTCCTAATCTTCTCCCTCTGCTCTGAACACAATGGAATTTCAATTGCGTTTGCCTCGTCAGCTCACCATAAGATGCACCCTTCACCCTCAAGGTCACACGGGAAAAGACACTCAGTAGCCAGACAGGCACTGTACTATTTGACCTCAATAGAACAGCAGAACCTGAAGGGGTCATTGAAAGAACCCTCCACTGATTTTGTGGGTTTTTTAAAAGATATCCTATTATGTGAACTTAGATTTTGGTCTCCATGTGTAATTTGGGGAAAAAAAATGGACTTTAGACTCAAATAGGCCTCAAATCCAATCCTGCCTTTCCTTCTGAATGCCTGTTAATTCAGTAGACACATCTTTTATTTTTTCTTTGGTGAAATAGATATGCATCTGTGCCTGGAGGGACAACTAGAAGGACCAAACGAGATTCTAAGAGGAAATTATAATATTCTAGATATTGTGGGTACCCAGTAAACATTATCCCACTTTTTTCCTCCCATCTGTGAGACAAAGTTAATCTCATCCACTATCTCCACCTCAGTGGGTTGAGCCAATGGCACAAAAAGATTACATGATTCATAATATGGTTTTATTAGTCCAGGACCAGGGTTCAAATCTCAGGCCCTCTGGCTCCCGGCTGGCAGGTAAGTGCCAGAACCTCTCAGGTTCTTTGTATTGAAAGCACAAATGATATCAGTAGCTCCTCCACAGGATTACTGTAAGGGCTAAGTGAGATAGTGCGCAGAAAAAAATCCTTGCCTAGGACCTGGCACATGGTAAGTACACAATAAATTATTAGCTCATAACAGCAACAGTGGCATTTGAGAGCACTGCATTGTAAAACTTGAAAATCCTTTAAGATGTCCATCTTAAATCCTTTCTGGAAAGAATGCTCCAGGGTTCCTGGTGCTTATGTAAATGTAAGCAGTTATTATTTATGTAGGAGAACATTACTGAGTACAATCTTATGCAGGAAGAGGGAGGAAATAATGGAGGGGTAGAAAACAACTTATGACAGGCTTCAAAATGGAAAAGGAGAACACGGCATCTCACCCAGCAGCACAGAGCTGGCCTCGGGGAACTCAGAGCTGTTTGGACTGCTAGAAACTAGTATGTCAACAATCTGATCTGAAAATAAGGAAACAGAGAAAAAGATGAAAACGAATGAGGGAGAAAAATCTCCTTCTATTTCCCCTAAAATCAATCCCAAGGCTTATTTATCCAACAGATCTGACTGAACACCTGGCCCATGGGGGTTTCAGGGAAGAGGCAGCCAGTCTCTGCCTTCCAGGAATCTGCAGGCTAATGAGAACCTTACAACAGGTACATAAATCACTAATTAAGGGCAGAGGAGTGAAGTGTCGGGAATCATGATCATCATCATTGTTAGACGTTATTTTCATGCAGTTCTCTTTCTTTATTATGCCACCCATTTTCTCAAAAAGGTTTTGGATAATTTCTAACATAAAGAAAATTATATACTGAGCTTTGGAAGGTGGAACTAGAAATTTAAATTGAGGCAAAAACTAGCAGATGCTAATGTCATTGTTGGACTGGGCATCCAATTAAACTCTGAGCTTCCTGGGAAGCAGGGCCAAATGAAAAATACATTATTATCCTTTATTTTGGTTACTTTTTCATTTCTGGGACAGAGTACCCAACATCCATACATAAGGGAGGAAGTATGTACTTTAACTCACAGTTTCAGCAGATCTCGGTCCATTCGTGGGCGGCTGACAATGGTGGAAGCACATGGCGGAGTCATAGGGAGTGGGGAGCTATTCCTGGCATGATGAATGGGACCTGAAGTGAAGAAGGAAGGGTGGATACAGCGTATCACCTTCCAGGCCCTGTCCCAGGGTTCTGCCCCTTCCAACCACACCTCGCCTGTCAATGTACATGCTTCCAAAGGTTCCCTGAAACATTTAAGTACATGAGGTTTTGGGGAGTCATTCTACACTCAAACTACAACATCATTTAATGCCTTAAATGTTGGTGATCTCTTAAGCAAAAACTTAGACAAGGCCTGATCTATTAATCTTGCATTTCCCTCTACCAAATGCAAAAGGTGTTCACATCTGTGGAATTTGGAAACGCTTAGGTTGGTACTAATGCTTATCAATATTGAAGACCTGATTTGGGGAAAAATCATCTGTACACATCACTAAACTTTTGTTGTTGCTATTCTGTCTCCATTTGGGCTATTTCTTAGGATGTCTGCATATACGGTACACATGTACATATAATGTATAATAAATAAAATGCATATATTTGTGTGTGCTTTGGAACCTGCACAATGTTAATATCACTGCGCTAAACCTGGCGACTTTATTTCCCAGAAGACCCCAGTGCTGCAGAGGGCTTTGAACCCTCAAGGGGCTCCCTTCGCGCAATTACTCCTGGTCTCAAGTCACTCCTTCTTCTTCGACAGGTACGTGGGAGGGAGTAGAATTAGCCAATTGTACAGACAATCTACAGTGCTTGCTTGCAAGGGTGCCTGCTTCTGAGAATTACAGGAAGGTTGCCTGCCGCGGACTAAGAAAGGAAGGAAGTGACATCTTTAAGATCTGGGGCTTAAGCAGGCTGTGGTGAAGGCTGCTTCTTATTGTTCTTCTTGCTGGTTTCTGCCCTATTGTGATGCCTTTTGTGAATCTGGAAGAACTCGAATTTTAAAGCCTGTTTGAAAGACTGTGTTTGCTTTTCTAAAGAAAAAAAACAAAACAAAAAGCAAATACATATATGCACAGGATACCCCTAAGGTTGATTAATGAGAAAGAGTTTAAAGTAAATAAATTAAAAATGAAAGACAGGCAAACAAAGAGGGAAGATATACTGGAACTAAAAAAATTACAAAGACAATTGCAAGGTGAAAAGGAAGGGGTCAATGGTGGTCAGAGGCCATCTGGCCATTTCCCTGTGTGAGACGTTGCAGTGTCCCTCTGAGGGAGTTCTCGGCCTTCAGCTAGTTGACAGAGAGCAAGGATGGACAAAGAGCCTCATAGCACGTGCCGGCCAGCATTGCCCACATCTGTTTGACTTGGCACAGCTCACTGGCCAGCTGCTGGCACAGAACCAGAAGGGGCAGGTGGGAGTGTTAGGGAAGGGGGAAGAGAGGGGAGAGAAGATTACGCACAGTTGTTCCCACAAGGGGAAGGAGGAGGAGATCAGGAGGAATGAGGCAGAGCAAGGCCCCAGAGGGCAGGAGCCCATGGAGATGGTGGTACGTCTTGTACTAGTCACACGCTGTAGCAGGTGAAGACCCTGAGTCAAAGTGCAGTAAACGAGATGATGCCGTTGCATGCAGTTGGAATGCCAGGGCTGGGCCAGGGCTGAGCGACCTCAGCGCCATCCCCACCCTCCCTCTGACCCAACTACCCTCCCTCCAACAGCACGTGTGTCGGAATTCCAAGCTAACCATCACATTGCTTCTTTGTTTTTCCGCCAACTTCAAACAATTTCTTACCTCAATGTCTTTGTTTTTTCTTTCAGATCTCACAAAGATCCCTAAGCTGTTAGGATTCTTCTAGCTATCTTGACAGAATGTTGGAAAGGACAAACTTGACTGCCCTCTAACAGAAGCCCTAGAATATATGAGCAATATTCTTACAGTCACCCAGCTCAGCTAGGGGAAGAAAATTTTAAGCCAATGTTGACTCTCAAACCCAGAATTATTTGCTCTACCAAAATCTGTGCCAGTCCGTAATTTAAACCAAGTTGTTGAGTTTGAGAACTTACACAGGCATAAGTGCTTGGTGTTGTGACAACTCACATAGTCTCAACTTCTGGATGTGAGAACTTAACCAGGAACCTGTGCTATGTGTACAGTGTGAGAACATATGCAGGCCTACACACTAAATGTTGAGTGTGAGAACTTACATGGGCATATATGCTGCAGCTCACCATGCATTCAACAGAACCCCACTGGCTTTTCTGATAGCTCACTGTCTGGGTCTCTTTTCTCATCCCTGTCTGGTTACCCATCAGGGAATGCATTCAAGTTGTTTCTGGGCTTGCTGGAATATCACACATCTATCACCCCTGCTTCTGAAGAAGCTGCCTTCTCACTCCTGGCATCACCTGTGACAAAACAGTCAGGGCTCTGCTGTACAGCAGAGATTGCTTGGGGGATTATGTCCAAAGAACAGCAAGGTCTGTTTACTTCTAGGACGCTCTCAGTAGCCGGAGAGTCAAATAACAGGACACAGTCACTAGCATTCAGTATCAAGAAACATTTGTATTGCCTACCCTAATGATGAACACTGAGGCTCTGCAGGTTCAAATCCTACCCCTGTCATTCATTAACAGGGTGACCTTTCACTTCCGACAGATCCCCTCGCAGGAGGCCATAGTAATGAATGTAATCCCCTCCTAATACAACTGACCAGGGTTTGATTACTAGCCTCACATGAAAAGAGAGGGCTGCCAAAACTAATGAGAGAAGCTTGTTCTTCCTAGATCAGAGTATCAACAGTCACAATATCCCACCCTAAACCTCCTGCTGGGTTTTCCTTCAAAACCCTAATTTTCCTCTTGAACCGCACAATTCAACAACAAGCCACTGAAAGTCAAGAGGGGCAGTTACGTTCTTCTGTTCAGAAAAGGGGCAACAGGACATAACGTACACAGATAATAAAAACAGAGACGTGAAATGCAACTTCCCAGCAATGTAGGGTCATGTGCCTGCTCTTCGCAGCCCGCCTCACACCAGGTCCCCAAAGGGCTTCAGGCCCTTTCCAGCCCGGAGTCTTCCCGGTTAGTTGCCACGTGGACGGCTCTCTCCTTCTGATTTTCTTTGGCAGCAATTCCCAACCTTCCTCCTCCCCTTTTCCATCCTTTCCTTAGGCTTTTGGTTCTTCCCAAGCTCCAGGACCTTAGGTATGTTCTGTCTGGGTACCTAAGTCACCTGATGCCACAGCTACCCTTCTCTCTCCTAACCCACGTCCAGACATTGTGTCTTGCAGTTCACGGAGCTACACACCAGCCTCAACTCTGCTTTGAAATATATCTAGTCATAAGCAACATATTACCATTAATATTAACATATTGATTTTCCCCACTATTTTATTAATATATGTGTAATACATAGTATTTACAAAGATTTTGGGTGTTTCGTACATCTATGTATCACATCAACTTCACAATCCCTTCCCATCTTCTACCCTCCCATCGCCTCCCTGTCCCTTCCCCCGGCTCCGACAATCACTTCATATGGTTCCAAAGAATGTCTGTGTTCTGGGTTTTCCAAGTCCGAGAAACCATACAGCGTTTAACATATTTATCTTCCACGCCTAAGTCATTTCACTCAAGTCACCACTCTATCCCAGCTTCCTATTCCTCTAATGGGTTTGCAGTAGTCAAATCTTGCTATCTCCTCTCTGAATCCAACCAATCCCTTCATTGGGATATTCACCAAAAGTTTTTTTCCATATTTTCCTTCATCGTTGTTGTTATTGTTAAACCTGGCCTTACCCACCAGTTCACACTAGAAAATAATTATAAGCATGCAGTTCAAAAGGACAGTTAATTTGGGAAAGAAGAAAAAATAATAAATGAATTTCAGTTGCCTTAACTGAATACTGGAAGGTGCATATTTGTACATTCACAAGGTTATCTTTACATCAATCAGTTTCCTTAGGATAAACTTTCATTAGTGACCTAATAAGTGAATTGCTACAACAAAAAAAGTTAGAACTATATCATATTGCTACATTAAATGAACTTAAATCTATACCACATAAATATTCTTAAAGTGACAGACATGAAGGCAAATCTAGTTAACAGCAAATCATTACAATGTCTGATAGATGGTTCAAGGAGAAATAACCTCAAAATTATGGGAATCAAGGAGAAGACTGAAGACAAAACAAAAGGCTTAAAGGACATGTTTAATGAAATAATGGAAGAAAATTTCCCAAATCTAAGAAAAGAAATGAACATGGAACTATTGCAGGCATACAGGACACCAAACAGCTTTGATCAGAAGAGATCCTCATCACGACACATCATAATTAAAATTCTAGAAACCCAACACAAAGAGAAAATACTAAAAGTGGTAAGAGAAAAACAGAAGGTGACCTACAAATATAAGCCCATCAGGATAACAGCAGACTTCTCGATCCAAACTCTAAAAGCAAGGAAATCGTGGTGCAATGTCATCCAAACACTAAAAAAACATAAATGCCATCCAAGACTGTTATATCCAGCAAAATTATCTTTTAATTTAAAGGGAGAACTTAAAACTTTCCATGACAGAGACAGCTTAAAGGAATTTGCAGCCACTGAGCCAGTATTGCAGAAAATACTTAAAGGAAACTTGGACAGCGAAAGGGAGACCAGCGACACCAATGACCCCAGAGAAAAAGTGACAACAGCTAGAGGAGAATGAGCCGAGAGAAAAGTAGGTTAGTAATCAGTGAAATATGAGTAAATAAGATATGAAAGTTAGGAACATATTAATTATGTACATGTATGCTCTTTCTAGGTTCCATACACAGTGTTACAGTTTTGAAATACCCTACAGAATTCTTCCTCAGAAATCTCAGCTACCTCTTCTTAAGGCTGAGGCAAGAGAATCACAAAGTCAAGTCCATTCTTAGCAACTTAGAGACTTAATGAGATCCTGTGTCAAAAAAAATAAGGAAAGAAAGAAAAAAGAGAAAATCAGCAATGGGCTGGTGATATAGCTCAGTATGAAGGCTCTGGGCTTCAATGCCATTACCATGAAAAAGAAAGAAAGAAGGAAAGAAAGAAAGAAAGAAAGAAAGAAAGAAAGAAAGAAAGAGAAAGGAAAAAGAGGAAAATAGAAGATAGAAGAGAAGAGAAGAAAGGAAAAGAACTCAGATCCCTCAGCAAGAACTTGGTTATTGATACTGTGATTGGCTCACATCTAGGGACATATCAACTTCATACTCAGCTCTACTCCAGGACTGATGGCTTTTCTGTTGTCCCCAGTCTAGGGACATTGAAGGAGTGAAAAGAACCAACTCAGACTCCATCCTGTTTTGACTCATATCTTCAATCCTCTGTTACCTCATCCCTGATCCTGAATCTCCGATTCCATAACCCACGCCACCTCTTCATTCTTACAAAATCGCCAGTCCTCAAGGAATTACAATCAGCCACCAGTCTGGCCCACCTACACAAAGGACTGGCTTCAGCCTCCCTTTGGACTGAAAAGAAATAAATTGGAATGTCAAATTCTCATCTACTTCTTGTATCACCAGTCATGTTCTCTTCCAGCTGGTCAATGTTTTTTCATCTGTAAAATAAGAATGAAAGTGTCCTTGCAGAGATGCTCTGAGAACTAGTGGCAGTGTGGTGTTTGTTCTGCAACACTGCTTAGTGAGTAGTAACTGTTGACATAGCATGACTGTGCAATACCCTGTCCTCGCTTGCTGCTGACATTTCAAGCCCACACTCCCCAATCTCATGTGACCCCTCTGCTCCTCCAAGTGTGGAGAGTGTCTGTCTTGGGTGGCGCGCTGTCATAAGAGCTGAACCTTGACACCTCTTCCCAGCTCCACATTCAGTGACCATCACGTTGATATCAGCAATAGGGGGAAGATAAATGCCCCTGGATTCAGCAAATACTCAGGCAAAGTTTGTGCAGGAATTAGAGACACACCAGTCTGAGTCCTTCATTTGTTTTCCCCCTTCCTCTGGGCCTGGTCATCCTACCTGGACTCTCAAGCACAGCCCTTAATATGGGAGACCTCAGAGCTTTTCTCATGCACACAGATGGGCCTTGCACTTCAATGAGAATAAAGCTCAGACCTTCCCCAAATCCACACAGCAGCACTTAAGTTTAAGAATGGAAATTTACGTGGGCCCTGTGGCTCAGGCTTGTAATCCCAGCACTCTGGGAGGAGGAGGCAAGAGGATAGGAAGGTTTAGCCCAGCCTGAGCAACTTAGCAGCTTAGCAATAACTTGCCTCAACAAAAATAAATTAAAAAAAAAACCCTAATTTAAAAGGGTTAAGAGTGTATCTCAGTTTGAAGGCCCTGGATTCAATTCCCAGTACCCCTCCTCTACCCTTCTCCTAAAGAAGAACAATAAATTTTGTAGAGACAGGAATCTGAGGATGGGGGTGATACGGGAAAGCACAGAAAGGGGAGAGGGAAGGAAAAATGATCAGGATGAGGTAAGTATATGTGCCTATCTTCCAAGATGAATGTAATGATTATATATACACAAATATATATTAATAAAAATAATAATTATGTGGAGGAGAAAGGATGAAAACAGGCTGGGAGTACAGCTCATGGCAGGGCAAGTGCTTACCACACATGAAGACTTCGGTTTATACTAGAAAACCAAAAAGTCTAACAAATGTACATTAACCTCAAGGTTACCTCTATCACTGATGAGATCAACTCAGCACAGCCTAAAGGCTCTTTCCCCATCAGGTCGCTCCTGGTGATGATGTCACTTGAGCGCTGTGGTGGAAATCTCCCAGGTCCTTAACAGGATGCCCTCTGCCTTGCCCCGGATTACCTCTACTCTGGCCTGGAAATGTCCTGGTCTTGTAGCAGGGAAGACATAGAAGAAGGTGAATCCTTTATAGTTAGAAAAGGAAGAAAGGAAACCTTGCTCTCTTTTTTTTTCTGGGCAGACACTAAACCTCACAACTTTGCTAAGGTGCATGCATTTTGAGGGCTCAAACCCTTTCAATCTGCTGTCAGTAGAGGCTTGGGCAATGTACCCTGCCTGTGTGCTGCTCAGTGCAGGCTTACTGGGCTGAGGACCATAGTTTAACTGTGCAATCATCGCTTAGTGCTGGGCAACACTAACCTTTCTAATTCCCTAGAAGAAAGACTTTATTAAGCAAATGAATATGTTTGTGTGTGGCTGTGCTTGGTGGGGTGGCACGAGGGCTATTTTTTTCTTATGAGGAAATGTGGTCCCATGGGTTTCAGAGAGCAAACTATCATCTGCTGTCTTGGAATCCTGTCTGTCTGTAATGGATTTCATGAGTCTAATTTTAGCAGTATTTGGTTTCTGCCTGTACCTCAAAGGATTTTTCACAGCCCAATCCAGGAATAGAACACATCTTTCTGCCAGGTGACCCTTAAATTTCCTTCTTTTTCCACAAACCCCACTATTTTCTCTCTTCATAACTGCAGACTTCCTCAGAATGCAAAACACTTCGTAGCACCCCAATTCTTCCACACTATCACCCCTTGATGTGCTGCTTTTAAAACAGACACCGTTTTTACCACCTGCACCTCTAATAGGTGGCTACTAACTAGAATGTACAAGGAACTGAAGAAAAATAGACCCTTCAAATTCGAAGACCCAATTAAAAAATGGGCAACAGAAATGAACAGACAATTCTCAGATCAAATGGCCAGTCTATGCACAAAAAAAAAAAATGGTCAACATCTTTAGCCACAAGAGAAATGGAAATCAAAACATCACTAAGATACCATCTAACCCCTGAACGAATGGTGTATTTCAAGAACTCTAACAGCAATCAATGCTGGCGAGGCTGATGGGAAAAAGGAACCCTCTTTCACTGTGGTAGGATAGTAAACTGGTACAACCACTATGGAGGGCAGTATGGAAATTTCTCAAAAGGCTGAAAAAAATATCCCCATTTGACCCAGCGATGCCTTCTCTGGGAATCTTTCCAAAAGAGTTAAAAGCATCATATAGCAGAGATACATGTATAGCTATGTTCATAGCAGCACAACTAACAATAGTTTAATGTGGAAGACACCCCAATACCCATCAACAGACTAATGGATACATAAATTGTGGTATATGTACACAATGGAGTACCACTCATCTATAAATACAGATAGTTTTGAGGCTTTTGTAGGTAAATGGACACAACTGGAGACCATCACTCTCAGCAAAGTGAGTCAGACACAGGTTAAATATCAAATGGTTTCTCTAATATGAGAAACCCAGAATACAGTCATTTCATAGAACTGTATGTGGGGGGTGGTGAAGGTGGAGGGGTAGGGTATGGGAAAGTCAAAAAAAGGAGAGACACAGTTTGTAACTCTGATGCAGTTTGTATGAGCACAAAATATTTGAAGTTCAGTGTAATGCATCATATACATATTTATTAATAAAATAGGAAAAATAAAAAGTAAATAAAATAAATTGGCACATAAGCCCAGTTTCTCTTTCAATACATTTTATGGTAATATTCACTGAACAACAGAGAGACATGGATGTGGGAACCACACAAATCTTCAGGAGTCTCCCGGCTTTCTCCTTACTTAGGTGTCTGGCTGACATTCACATGTGAAATACAAGCCCCTCCTTCTAACAGTTCTTCATACCCCTTCCTATTCACCCAGTTTCCTTTCAGGCCATTGTTTGCGGTCATCAGGTACTGTATTAGTTTGGGTACTTATAAAAGGCAAAAATTGACAAATTATAAGAAAAGTATCTATTTGGGTTCTTTTAAAAATTTTATTTCTTTTATTTTTTGCTTTTATGTATTTTTTGAGACATGGTCTCTCTCTGTAGCCCAGGCTGGTCCTGAACTCACTGTGGAGCCCAGGCTGGCTGGCCTGGGACTCACAGAATTACAGGTGTGCACCAACACTCCCAGCTTATGTGGTGCTGGTAATCAGACTCAGGTACTATAGCGCTTTACTTAGTGCTTGCTAGGCAAGCGTTGTAACCACTGAGCCATTCTTCCAGCCCCAAAAGGATCTATTTGGAAGGCTTACACGTTTAAGGACAGATATCGTTCAAGATGGCCACCTGCACTTATGAGAGCTAGAGGGCCCAATGGCTGCTCAGCCGGGGGTAGAACACACACCTGAGACTGCAGCACAGCCAGTGAGAATCTGTTGCAGGTCTCAGTTGTTTGAAGAACAATGGCAAAGGCCAGGCACTAAAGGTCAGTGACTCAAGATCGGCGATGGGTACACATGCGCAACCGAAAACTGGAGCGAATCAGTGATGAAGATCTGTGGGGTGCAGTGTAGCAAGTTGGCTTCATCGACAACTGTGAAGGCAAGATCTTTACCTGAAGAAAAAGCTGTAATGACCTTTCTTCTTCCTTCCTTCTGTACAGTTTGAGTTCCCATTTGGGGCTCCCAGGTCTGGGTGAGTGTTCTTCCATTATTCACTGGCCCATAAATCACTCACACTCTAACCCAAGCTGTCTCCTATATGCCTTATCCAGGCTGGATCCCAAGTGCCTAATCTAGGCATGGTTCCTAAACCCTAATCTGGGCATGGTTCCCTATTGCCTCAAATCGACATAATCTGTCCAACCGTCACGGGTGCCGAAAGTCCTAATAACAACGGCAGAGGTAGCATAAAGCCCCGCAGACTTCTTGAGGCACACCACAGGTTGCAGATCACTCTCTCCTCGATGACACTGGTGAGCCTCAGACCCTCTCTGTGACCCAGGTGTTGAAGTGACCACCACCATTTAGATGAGATGGGGTTGGAAGAATACCTAGTGCAAGCCCAGTCATAAACCTCAACTTTTTTTTTTTTTTTTGGTCTAAAGTTGTGTTTTAACTGCATTGTCTGAGAAAAAGCCACATACATGTTCCACTCTTCCTGGCCTCACCTCACTCTGGCAACAGCTTCAATTCTTGGCTGATCACCAGAAACTTCTTCCCAAGACTGGACCTCCAGATGATGCCCACGTGTGAAGCCAGCCAAGTTAGGGTCAAAATGGACAATTACTCTTCTTCCAGGACTGGCTTTTCATTTCTCACTGTATCTTCTAACCTTCTCTCCATGTGTTCATTCCTAATCTTCAAGTGCACAAGTGTTTCAAGACATAGGATTTCAGACACTCTTAATTTCTCTTCTTAGCTTTCCAGTAAAAATTTCTTTCTTGTAAGAATCAAGCCTGGAGGGTTAGATTCTTCCAAGACAGAATGCCTACTCTTTAATTCATGTCTTAGTGAAATAGAAATAATTTTTGGCTATTATTTTTTAAACTGATTTACACTGGCCATGAGAGCTAGATGACTTTTCTCTCCACATAATTCACATATCTTCCTCAGCGTGTTGATATCAGAATATAGCATGGACAGGACCAGCAGGCTGCTCAGTACCCACTTTATGGGAACATCTGATGAATATATGGGATAGAAGATCAGTTTACTCATTCGGCAACCTAAGCTCCAGTGGTACTTAAGATCTAGTAGCACTTTATATTGTGTACCACCTTTCAGTTGGACTATGAGACTTTCCAGAAAAATCTCATCTCATCTTGACCTTACCTGTTCTAGGACAGTGGGCTTCTCACTTCACTTTCCTCAGTTTCTTCTTTATAATGTATGTGTACAGGCAGCGCCCGAAATCTATCAATTTATCTTCTTCCCATCTAATGTAGCAAATGTGAGTCAAGCACGGGACGTAAGTTACCAAGGAGCTCAGAGAAGAAAGGGGTCCAATATAATGTAAGAGGAATCAGAAATAATTTAAACTGGGTGAGGAACAACAAAGTTCACAAGATACCTCTGTCTACTTCTGTGGATATTTGAAAATGTCCCCACTGAAAGAAATATAAATAAATAGAAGGCAACTTAGCAGGTCACAGCTGTGCAGAGCCGAGGCCTGGGTAGGATTTCAGTGAGCCGACACTGGGTCAGGGGCCAGTCCCAGCGGGGCGCACCACAAGCCAAGGCCCAGAGACTGAAAAATACAAGGTGTTCACAAAGAAGTGGGAGTAGTCATGTGTGGCAGCAGCACAGGGGCAAGAAGGAAGCTGTGAGGGAGATGGGCTGGAAAGGTATCCTGGGGTCAGAGCCGAAGGGCCCGGGGAGGCATTGTGAGCAGCTGGGCCAGGGAAAGTGACCTCATCGGGAAAGCTTGAGTCAGCCCTACCCACTCGCAGTCTGTCTGGGTACAGGCCCGGAGCAGGGCATGGGGCAGCCACTGGCAGAGGAGGATGCTGGCAGCACCACTGCCTTGTTTCTTCACCAGGAAACAAGGTTTCCTGTAACTCAGACCCATGAATCAGCATTTCCTCTGTCAATAATACACAGCAAGAAATGCAACAGCACCGAGCTCAGGGGACTGGAAGGAAGGAAGGAATATTCCATGACATCGCCAGCCTCTGCTCTCCTTTCTCCACATGAAACGCTTCTGATAAGCTCGCCACACCACTCAGGTTTCAAAAGATAAGTCTCTCAGAGAACCTCACGGTACCTCATGAAGATTAAGTCCCATAAACTCCATACAGGACGTGTTTTTATCCCCATGAGGGGAAGCAGGAGCGCCTTCTCAATTTTTCTACTCTATCTGAGAACTAAATATTCTCAACAGTGCCCGTCCTGGTGGAGATTTGAGTACACGGGTGGCTTGTTTGGAAGATTTCGCATCTCCACAGCCAATATTTTAGCTAATTCTCATGAGAATCCCATGAGGTACATCAGGACTATTATATGTATTTCATAAGCACAGATAAAAGAAATAAGAAGGTGTCTGGCTTGTCTGTTTTTTTAAAAGTCAGAGCTGACCCCAACAATTCAAACTCCAGTCTATGATATTTTAGAAGATACAGACATTTAATAAATACAAGTCCCTATAAAATATATGTACACATGTAAGTTTAATATGTTTATATTAGTTTAAGTGATGCACTGTTTATTATATGTAAACTAGGCATGGTGGCCTATGCCTCTGTTCCCAGGTACATGGAGGCTGAACGAGGATCACAACCCCAAGAGTGCACAATTTCTGAGCAATTTTAGTGAGGCCTTGTCTCAAAATAAAACCAATTAAAAGTAGCTGCAGAAAATATTTGCCTAAAGTGTAAGTTCAATAGTTCAACCCCAGCGCAAAAATATATATATGTAAATATTTTGTAAATATTGTAAAAACATATTTTGCAGTAAAAAACACATGCACATTATACAAGAGGACAAGTTCAGAGGTTGGAGAGTCTCTAGAGCCATGTGCATGATAAAGACTCAGAGGAACCAGTATCTGTTCAGTCAAAAACACAGTAGCCACAGAACAAGAGGGACCAAGGGTGCAGCATCAGTCCAGGTTGAAGGCCTGGAAGCGACTCACAGAAGAGTCACCGGCATGAATCTGAGTGGGAAGGTTGAAGAAACTGGAGGCCCATGTCCAAAGGCAGTGGCAGCAGAAGACACACCTGCTCAAGCCAACTGGAGATTTCAAGGGTGCGCCATTTTCTTCTCTCCTGGTTAGACCATTTAAGCGACAGGTTACTGGTTGGTGACCCTGCCCAACTCATTAGTGAGTCCTTCCTTCAGTTTACTGGCCCACATGCCATCTCTTCAGACGCACCCAGAATCATGCTGCTTACCGTAGGCAAGTGAGCATCTCATGATTGATGCTCATGTACATGCAGACATATTTAGACACACACATACATTGTATATGCATGTAGCTTGTCTTGAACCAGAAAAAATACATCAACTTGCATCAGAAGGAGTGTATTTTATCCTTTTATTTGTCAAAAATTTATCGACTGCTTCTATACACCAGGCTGGACATGTTCAGGGGTGAAATGAATAGGCACAAAGCCCTGACTTCATAAAACTTATATTCTAGTTAAAAAAACTAGACAATAAATAAAAGAGTAAAATGCACAGTGTATTAAAGAGTTATATGTGTTTCAGAGAATAGAGAAAACAGAGGAAGTGTTGAAATTTTACACAGAATGTTCAGGAACAACATAATTCATTAGGGCAAGATCTCGAGAGGGGAGCAAACCATGTGGCTATATGGTATATTGGAGAATCAGCCAAAAAATCCCCACACACATCAAGGACTAGAAGGAGTGTATCCTGTTCAAGAAACAGTAGGTAGATACAGCTGAGGCGGGAGTAGGAGGCAGGGGAGAGGAAAGAAAGAGTGTAGACGTTGATGATTACATCAAATGGGCCACTACAAAGATTTGGAGTTGATGCAGACAACCCATGATTGTAGGCTAAAAGTAAAACAAAAGACACGAGTCAAATAAAACAAGAAAAAGTAAACTACAAAGAAATGCAACAAAAACATATTAAGGGATGTGAAAGATGCTAAGGAGGACTATAAAAAGAATAATCTAGGGACGCGTGAAAGTGACCACATTCTTCTCTGTCTCTGTCTTTGTCTCTGTCTCTGTCTCTGTCTCTGTCTCTGTCTCTGTCTCTGTCTCTCTCTCTGTCTCTGTCTCTGTCTCTGTCTCTGTCTCTGTCTCTCTGTCTCTGTCTCTGTCTCTCTCTCATTCCCTTTTCAGTTAGGATGCTGATATCCAGGATCCAAATGCTCCAGCCAACCGCCAGGGCCACTTCCCCCTGCAGCCATGGGGAGCTCAGTTAGACTGAGGGATGACCTACTACCACAAGCTTGGCTTCTTTTTTAGCCAGACCACACAGAATCTTCAATCTTCCTCTAGCCTCGGCTACACCGGCTAAAAGCCAAACAAACCCCACGTGGGCCTGACCCCAAGGTCTCCCAGGGATGGTCACTCTACATGCACACTGTTGAGCAGCGAAGGGCAGAGCCCCGAGAGGGGCAGGATGAGGATGAGCACACACTGTCAGCCCCACCCTGCTAGCCCTTCCTGACACAGGGACCCGTAATACTCTGGCTTTGGACCTTGATAATATTTGAAAGTGGAGTGAGGGGTGGACATGAACATGGTTGGGAAGAAGAGGGAGCGGGACACCCTTGCCTGCATCTGGAAGTCAATGTCCCCCACTTTTTGTTCCTGATCATTATTAACCCTATGAGTTTAACAGGCACTGTCACATGCGGTATATCCCCAAAGTGCGTCCACCTCACCTTCTTCCTATCTTGGAGAGTTTTAGAAAATTCCTTCACATGACTTCTCCAAGTTTTGACACTGTCACCAAGGACAGAGGGGCGAAGCCCTCAAAGCCTTTTACGAATGTCCTGTGACTTGCCTCTGGAAGTCACTGAACTATATGAGAACAAACAGCACTCTTGAGTCAACAGTGGACACTAGGTGGAGAAGTCCCTTACTGTTCCTTCTGTCAAGCAAATGAGCAAATGAGAGAGATAATGTCATCCAGGGGCAAACAACATGACCAACCCACAGATCAGTAACCCAGGTAAAATACTTTTGCACATTCTCTCATTCATGTTTCTGGCCCTCACCAGCCCCTCTGCAGCACCTGCCTACCCTGCCATCAACATCCTAGCTTGAATCACCTCAAAAATTGTATTTAAATTATACTTTTTATTTTACAGCAACTGTAGATTCATGTATAATTGAAAGAAAAAAAATACAGTCAGATCCCTTGTATGGTTGACCCAGTTCCTTTCAATGTTAACATCTTGCAAAACTGTAAGCCCATAATTGTTATGGTTTGGATCTGGAGTATTCTACGAAAGTCTCATATTTGGAGACAATTCAATCATAGGAGTTATCCCATTGATTTCCTGTACTGTTAAGAGGAGAGGCCTGGTCTCTAGGGGTGGATGAGTTGGCTTGACCCGGAAGGGGTGGATCACTGGGACTTGACCTGGAAGGGTATACTCTAGCTTTGTTCTTCCTACTGAACTCTGCTTCCTTTCTGCTAGGGGATAAAAAGCTTTTCTCCTGCTTGATCCTCTGCCAGAGCCCTTCCACCATTGCCAGGTACACAAGAACAGACTAAGACCTTCTGAAGCTGTGAACTAACTACAACAAGCCTTTTCTCTAATAAGTTGTGGGTATTAGAAATTCTGTCCCAGTAACCAAAAAGTAACTAGCATGACAATCAATATTTTGACAGTAATATAGCCAAGATATAAACATTTTTGTCAGGTCAAGAATGGTCACACAACTGCTCCTGCTCCCCATATTCCTCCTTTACCTAGTATCCATTCTTCTGATAATTCCATCATTTTCAAAAATATCACTTCAAAACTGTGATATAAACGAGATCACATCAGATGAAATCTTTTTCCATTGGCTCTTGCCTATTAGGACAACTTCTACCCTGAATTGATCCAGGATATGTATCCATAGGTGGCTCTACTGGTCACTGCATAGAATTCCGTGAGGACATGTGCCCATCAAAGGACAGCTGAGTTGTTTCCAGTGTTGGATGTCACATACTTCATATTTCATGAAATGGCCCCAAACATTCATGCCTCTGATTTTACTTGAGCACAGATCTTCTGGATGGTAGGTACTCATTTACTTTCTTTTTCTTTTTTAAGCGACTGTCAAGCTGTTGAAAGAGGCGGTACCACTCATCGGCGATGTCAGTGCGATTCAGTTTCTCTACATACTTGCCAGCACATGGTGTTGTCACTATTTTTTTAGCTTTTCTGATAGGTGTGTGTAGATGTGACATCTCACATTTTTAATTTGCATGCCCCTCATCATGGATTCTGTTTATCATCTTTCTATGTGTTTATATGCCATCTGTGCATACTCTTCGGTGGAATGTCTTTCCGTGTCTTTTGTAGATTTCAAATCGGATTGCTTTGTTTTGAACTGTTGTTTCTAAAATTCTTGGGTATTCTAGATATTAGTCCTTCATTAAACATGAGTTTTCAAATGAATTCTTGCCAGTGGGTAGCTTGTCTTCTTATCTGGTTAATGTGCTTTTATAAAGAAACTTTTTAAAAGAAATTGTGATGAAGTCTTATTTGTCACTTGTTAAACGTAATGTGCTTTTGGTGTCAAACCTAGAAATGCCTTAGCCTTGGATCTTGAAGATTTAATCCATATATTTATTTCTAACATCTTATTGCATATTTAAATTTAAGCCCATTATCTATTTTGAGTTAATTTTTTATGAGATATGAAGCTTAGGTAGACACATTTATGTATGTATGCATGCATGTATGTGTACAAGCATTTGCAAGTGTGTGGTGTGTCTGTGTTTTGTCAGTGGATGTCCAGTTGCTCCAGAACTATGTGTTCAAAATACTATCTTTTTTCCATTGAATTGGTTTGCAACTTTATAAAAGAAAAAAGTAAGACTATTTGTTTGAGTTTATTTCAGGGCTCTCTCTTCTGTTCATTGACTTTTATGTCTGTCTTTTTATGAACATTTGATTATTGTAGTTAGCTAAAAATTTTTAAATCAAATAGATTCCTCTTATTTTGTGCTCTTCCAATTATTTTAACCCCTCTAGTATTTTTAAATCCGATGATAAGTTTATACCAAAAATATTGCTTTGATTTTGAGAGAATTTTTGATAAATCTGTGTACCAATTTGGGGGCATTTAACAATTTTGCCATGGTGCTAGAATGAATAATAGCACTTCAAAGATTTCCAAGTACTAATCCTTGGAATTTGAGAATAAGTTACTTCATATGACAAAATTGACTTTGCAGACACAAGATTTTGCTTCTCCCTAAGAGTCTTCAGAAAGAACTTGTCCTACCAATCCTTTGTTGAGCCTTTTAAGACTCGATACTAGACTTTAAAAGCCTAGAAGAGGAAGTAAATAAATTTGTTATTTTTAGCCATTAAATTTGTGATAATTTATTACAGAAGCAATAGAAAAGTAACGAGGATATATTTAGTCTTCTAATCAATGCATAGACATGTATGTGTCTCCATTATTTAAATTTTGTTATACTTTTTTTGTTTTATTTTTATTTTGTTTTGTTTTCTTGTGGTGGTTGTACTAGAGTTTGAGCCCAGGGCCTTCACACTGAGCTATATTCTCAGTCCATTTTTATTTCTGATTTTGAGACCAAGTGTCACTTCTTTTCTAAGTTACTCAGGCTAGACTCAAATTATCAATCTCTTGCCTCATTCTCCCAAAGTTCTGAGACTCCAGACCTATACCACTAGGCCTAAATTTCTTTTATTTTTTTATTTATCATTTTGAAGTTTTAACATAAAAGTCCTATAAGCGTTTTATTAGGTTTATTTCTAAGTATTTAATTTTTATATTAATGGTAAGTAATGCTATACCTTTCATTTCAAATTCTACATGTTTATTACACATATAATATATATTTATTACATGTATATAACATGGTACCGAAATTCAATTGATTTCTATATGATTATTTTGCATCCTGGACTCTTGTTGAACTCAATTATTAATTCAGAGACAATTTGAGGGTTAGATTCCTTATAGTTTATTATATAGTAAGCGTGTCAACTGCAAATCCTTATAGTTTATTATCTAGTAAGCATGTCAACTGCAAATCCAGGCATTTTTATTTCTTTCTTCCAGACATTTAATCCTTTTTATTTCCTTTCTTTGACTTTGCCCCAAGTAGAACTTCAGTAACAGGGATGACCTTGAACATCCTTGCCTCTTCCCTGATCTTAGAAGAAAAGGACTCACTAACTCTCATCACCCAGTGTGACCTCAGCTTTACGGTTTTTGTAGAAATGCTCTCTATAAAGGTGAAAGTTGTACCTGTGTCTGAATTTCTGAAAGTTTTTTATCATGAATGAATATTGAATTATATGAAATGTTTTTCTGCATTGACTGATGTGACCACATGTTTTTCTTCCTTTTTCTGTTGCTGTAATGGATGAACACTGGTTCTTTAATATTATTCTATCCTTGTATCCCTGAAGTCAACTCTACTTGGTTATGGTACAGACATTTTTTTAGTAACATGGTATTGATATTTTTAATAATTATTGATTCTATTCAATATCGTCTTCTACTTTGCTTCATTTTGGTTTTCATAATATTTTATTTTGTGTCTTTATGAAGGTTTTTAGTCCATACTTTTCCTTTTTGTACTCACTTTGACTTAAAAATCAGGAAAATATTATCTTTATAAAATGAATTTCTAGGAGACATGTAGAGTTGATATAAACTCTTCTTTAAGTGTCTGGCTTCAAAAAATTCTTTGAAACAATCTAACTGAAGATTTCCTTTTGCATTGTTTCAATGGAAAACTCAATTTCCTTTAATAATTATAGGGATATTCAAATTGCTCACTTTCTATTGGGTAAGTTGTAGTAGTTTGAGGTTTTGAGGAGTTGGTTTGTTTATATGCATCTAGCCAAATTTTCGTGTGTAGCTGTTCATGTATGCCCTTCTTATTCTGTTGATGATGAAAGGTCGGTAGTGATGTCCTCTCTTCTTTCCCCCCGCTTCTCTCTCATTTTGATAGATATTTGTCAATTTTATCAATCCTTTCTTAAGATTTAGTTCTGTTTTATTAATTTTATATATTTTTTCTGTTCCATAGGTTTATGTTGTCTTACTTGTTTGTTTCAGCTTCCTTTAAGTCCATGTTACCTTACTTTTTTTAGCTTTAAGGGTAGGAACTTGCATAATCAACATTTACTACTATAAACATTCAGTTCTCT
Source organism: Ctenodactylus gundi (assembly GCA_004027205.1). Classification (NCBI taxonomy): domain Eukaryota; kingdom Metazoa; phylum Chordata; class Mammalia; order Rodentia; family Ctenodactylidae; genus Ctenodactylus; species Ctenodactylus gundi. Next base: position 92,589 of record PVKB01002561.1, read on the forward strand.
CTCTCTCCCTTCTTTATCTGTCCCATGAGTTTGAAATATATATTATTACATACTATTATATATTATAAATATATATTTAATTTTATTCAGTTCAATATATTTTTTATTCCCTTCAATGTAATTTTTCTTGCGACTTACTCTTTGCCTCATGTATAATTTGAATTCTATTGCTTAGTTTCCTAATGTTTGGAATCTTCCTATAATCTTTCTGTTATTAATCTCTAATTTGATTTCATTCAGATCAGAAAATATAGTATAGGCAATTTCCAGTATTTTAATTTTTGAGGCTTGTTTATAGTTCAGAATATTTCTAATCTTGATACATATGTTGTAATATTTTAAAAGAATTTGTATATAGTTATTGTTGAATGCAATGTTGTATAAATTGGTGTTAAAGCTTATTGGACGGTAATGGTGTTGAGTCCCTCTGTAACCCCTTTGATGATTTTCTACCCGGTACTTCTCTTAGTTATGGAGAGTGTGTTACTCACCACCTTCTCCTACAGGTTCTACCACATCTTATTCCACATGGGCATACACATCTTTAATCACTATATCTTCTTGATAAAGTGATCTCTTTATCATTGTCTAAGGCTCCCCACTGTTTCTGGTCATTTCTTGGCTCTGAAATCTGCAATAACTGACATTAATATAGCCACTTCTGTTTCCTTGTAGATGTCCTTGCAAGATGTCTTTTTCTGTATTGTTACTTTCAAAGCGTCATATCTGAAATGAATATCTCCTAGACATATCTCCTAGACATATCTTTTAGTCTGCTTTTCCAACCTGTCTTTTAATTAGTATATTTAGATGACTGACACAATGTCATTATTGACACACTAGAATATGTCTGATGTTTCGTTTCTGCCCTTGTTCGTTCTGTTTCTCTCTATTCTGTTTCTTACTGCCTTTTAAAAATGTTACTTGAAGTTTCTGAGAATTCCATTGTAATTTATCAGCAGTGTTCTCGAATGTATTAGTTTGTAGAGTTTATAAAATGATTGTTCTGGTTATTAAGTTATATATGCATACCACAATCCACCAATGATACTAGTTTTGTTGAGTAAAAAAAATATCTGCTTGTACTTCTTTTTTTCCTCCTTCATTTTCTTATACTTGACTCAAATATTTTCTTTTCATGCGTTTGGAATCATATTAGAAGGTGTGATACTTTGCTTTATCTGTCAAGCAGAATTTAGTCTCTAACATAGAGGAAAATGTTTTTGTGTTACTCATATTTTTGATGATTTTTGTGATGATTTTTGTCTTATGTTTGCACACTTTCTCTGTCCATTATCTCTTCCTGGTTAATGAATATCTGTCAACCATTCTTCCAGGAACAGTCTGCTAGTGACTAATCCTCTTAATTTCTTTTTACATTTGATAAGGTCTAGATTTCCTTTGACTTCAGAAGGATATTATTATTATTATTATTATTATTATTATTACAGGATATAGGATTCTGGGTTGACTATTCTTTGCATTCAGATCTTGAAAAGGTGTCATGCCTCTTGCTTTTGGTCTCTGTGTTTTCTGATGAGACATCTGCTGTCAATTACATTTTTTCCTTATATAAGTAAGATATAATTTCTCTCTGACTCCTTTAAGTAATTTTCTTTGTCTCTAGTTTTCAAAAATTTGACTATGCAGTATCTTGGCAAGAATTTCTTCAAATTGTTCTTGTTTAATATCTGTTCATGTCTGTAAATCTGTCTTTTACCAAATATTTACAGTTTCCACCGGGCCTTGACTCAGATCTGTTGGAGGAAGGGGCACACCTCATTACTTCAGGTGCCACACTTAGTCTCTGCTGGGAGTTGAGGGGTGGATTCTCATTGTTGCCGGGCATAACTGGGATTCCTGCTGCTCGGTAGCCCTCCACTGATACCTTCTGGTAGGCAGAGGCAGAAACTCCTTGCTGCTCTTCTCCATTGACATCCCAGAAAAGGCAGCTTTCTTAGCTCTGGGGGTTAAGGCACTGGCTCTCCAGTGGGGAACAGAGGGGCGCCTCATTGTACAAGGTAAGGGAAGAAGCCCAGGCTAGCCATGTGATCTTCATTTACTGGAACAGAGCAAAAGAGGATGTTTTATTACCATCCAACAAAGATGGGGATATTGGCTTGCTACTCCGCTGCCTCTGATACCTTCCCTGTGAGGGGAGAAGTCATGGGTACATATAACACCTGGAGAGCCGGAAATCCAAGACTTAACTGGGAAAACAAATTATAGACAAATCTCCTTAATAAATGTAGATACAAAAATCCTCAACAAGAGCCTGGCAAATAGAATGCAGAAAGTTATTAGAGAGATCACACACCACGATCACGTGGGCTTCAGTCCTGGGATGCCAAGTTGGGTTAACATACATAAATCAATGAATGTAATATACCACATTATGAAAAGCAAGAATAAAAACCACATTATCATCTCAGTAGAGCTAGAAAAGGCCTTTGAGAAAATCCAACATCCATTCATGGTAAGAACCCCGGGGAAAATAGGTATGGAAGGGCCACACCTCAACGTGACAGACGCCATGTAAGACAAACGTGCTGCAAATATCACAGTAAATGGGAAGAAAATTGAAAGCATTTCCCCTTAAAGTAGGAACATGACAACGCTGTCCACTTTCACCTTTCACCACTCCCACTCAACATACTCCTCAAAATCCCTGCCACAGCAATCGGGCAAGAGAGTGAAATGAAGGGAATATGTATCAGAAAGGAGGAAGTCAAACTATTCTTATTTACGTATGACATGATTATCTATATAAAAGACCCCAAAAACTCCACCACAACACTTTTTGAAATAATAAACAAATTCAGCCAAATTGCAGGATACAAAATCAATACTAAAAAATCAATAACATTCCTCTACACTAACAATGCACTCACTGAAAAAGAGCTAGGAACAATAATTTTGTTCTCAGTAGCCTGTCAAAAAATTAAATACCTAGGAATAAGCCTAACCAAAGAAGTCGAGGGCCTTTATAAAGAAAACTATAGTATACTGAAGAAAGAAACTGAAGAAGACATTAGCAAAAGGAAAGACATACCCTCTCCTCGGATAGGCAGAATTAACAGAGTCAAAATGGCTATACTACCAAAACTGATACACAGATTCAATGCAATTCCTATGAAAGCACCAACAACTTTTTCACAGAAATCTAGGCTTTCTTGTTAGCCTTTGCTGGTGTGTGTAGGCAAAAGATCACGTATTTGTGCAGTTTGGCTGAGACAGAATGGTTATCATCTAAAGTCTTTTGTCTTCACTTTATTCTTCCATACAAGAATTTTCTGACTATGGAGAAGAGATGTCATTTTTGAGAGGTTTTGTTGGTTCTGTTGTTTGTACCTATGGGTATTTCCTGTCCTGGCATCTTTAATCCCAATTCTGGAATATATGAGAACAAAGATAGGGAAGGACTCACAGTTTTTTTTTTTTTTTGAGGTCCCTAGATAATCTGCTTCCTTCTCTCCACCAGTCAGATAATCTTTACATTCATTTTATATATAAGGGGTTTGCTAAGTACAAGAGAAATAGAGACTAGTGTACCTACTCTGTCTTTCTGGAAGCCTAAGACTCCACTGAGCTTTTGAAATGGGATTGTAACTGGGATTTTTATCCTTGCACATAAAGTGCCATGCTACTTTTGAAACATAAATGGATCATGCCATCTTCTGGTTCTGCGGAACTCTCATGAAGCTCCACTGCCCTGGACTAATATACAAGTGTATCTGCCTAATGTTTGGTCTTCACTATCCAACTCTAATCCATTTCTTCCATTTTTTCATAGGCCTGGACTCTCCGTGTATCGAATCCTTGCTCTCTATGAGTCTCTGCAAACGTTAGTCTTTCTTGTTGCCTCATCCTGTTTTTGTCGTTCTGCATACCCAAAGCCACCCAGAATTTTAATTTTGTCCCCTCCTTCTAAGGACTATTCAGAAATTGCAATCTATCTTTTGTACTTCTCTTTGAATTTTTTGAACCTTATTATCTTTGGAACTTAGGTGGTGGGTATTGCTTATTGACTATGTAGAAGTTATTTTGAGGTATGAATTTAAGTCCACTACTAAAATGTGAGTTTAATGAGGGATGAGGCGCTCGATGGCTGTTTCTGGCCAAATTCATAGGCCCTGGAATGGGACCTGGCTCAAAAATTGTGTAGAAAGTTTATCTAGAGAATCAGCTCACATGGCCCCCATATGACAGTCTACCGAAGAAATCTCTTTGATGTCTCTTTGATTTCCTTTCTTCAGGGATCCAGCAGCTATTTTTAGGACAGACTCTTGAAATAGAGATTAACTTAGCATCTAATAAGAGTTAGTTGGTTCCTTGAGTAGTGAGAGGAAAAAAAAATTAGTCTCAGCACTATACTAGAACTTAAGGACAGTCTTTCTTCGGCTTTCAAGGCCTTGAAGACTGTTTTAGAAAAGTGCGGGTTGATTTTTCAAAAATGACACCCAGCCAGAGGACCAAAAAGCTAATGATTTACAGAAAGAACACTTTCTCCCATCATCCAGATTAGTAGTTTAAATTCTCCTTGGCAGTACCACACGAAATAGAGATATATTTCAGGAGATGGAAAAGTGATCTCCATCTAGTTCTTGCTCACCAGGCACCTGTGCTTAACACTATCATTAACACTGGCTTTGCACAGAGAGGCTGAGTCAGGGAATGACTCTTCTCTGGAGGATTCTCCCATGATCACAAAACAAAAAAAAAAGAGAAAGTGGCAGGGAGGAAGGTCGAGGTGGGGATGAGCAAAAGCAGGGGGAAAAGAGAACATTTTCTACTCCTATTTTTGGTCAAGAGCCACTCTTGGTGATTCCACAGTCCTCTCCTAGTCAGCGTCTCCCTTTTCCCTACTGTGTCTGCTACTACATTCTTCTACATGGCCTCCAAACTGCGTGTTTCCCTGAATTAATTCTTCATAAACACAAACACCACGACAATCTCCCTAAAACTTTTAACTGTGATTGTACCCCACACACTTCAAACACACCTTCCTTCGTGTCCTTGTGTCACAGCAACATTGTCCATCTGCCTTGAACCCCAGAACCTCTCTGTATCACGATTTTCCCTCCCACCATCCCACTTACACCAAAGCAGGCAAAAGCAAGATGGAACTAACATAGAACATAAATGAGACATGAGCTGGACTCTAGCTTGCTCTTATAATAGCTTCATAATCTTTCAGACTTAACTAAGTCTTGATGAACTCCAGCTCCTTTCAAAAGACTTAAAACTAATAATCACTCAAAGGCTTCGTGTGAACAACACAGGAGGTAGTGAGTAAATTACTTAGCACATAACAGTGCTTGATACAGAGAAGCTATTTTCACTAGGCAAAAGCACAACGAACAATTTTTCTATCCCTAAAATTCAGCCACATTTTCCCCCATTTTCTGTGGGTGGCAAGGTTGTATTCCTTGCGTAAGAAATACATTATGCCAACACAAGAGGGGACTAACTGGAGAGAAAGGGTGGGGGTGAGGGAGCAGTCACAGAAGGCAAGCTGCCCACTGCTGGGATGAAACTCTCTGGGGGAGGCTGTATGAGGCACAGGTGAGCAAACAGGTACAAAGCTTCCAAACGGCCAGACGCGACCGGACAGTTTCAGGTTCTGATTTTCTTCCACAGCATCAGCAAAAGCCTGGGCCTGGTTTCCAAGGCAGAGAAAAACTTGTCTCCCATTTCTCTGTGTGGATAAATCATCTATGTTTCTCTAGCAGAGAAGGCTATTCAGATGCCCAGTTCAGCACAGAGGAGAGGTTGGCTTGAGGGCTAAATCTAAAGTGCATTCACTCTATCTTGTGTCCCTGTCATACCCAGTAGGTATGTGTGTTTTTATAAGGGGTTCAAGGAAATAGCGTCGGGAGACCCACTTCATAAATACGTTTATTATTATCTCCGCTGTTCAAGCCGCACAAAATAAATGTCTGGCATTTCCAGAAATTGCTATCGATTCTGCAGGAGATTTTACAAGGCCAATCAATAACAGCTTCCTCCTTCCCCTCTCCCCTGGTGTATATTTATTTGTGATCAAGCTTTCTGTTCCTCCTGTGCTTTCTAGTGCTTATAATTGGTACAGAATAAATGGATGATTTCATCTTTTTCCAGGAAAAAATTGGGATGGAAGATCTGCTATTAAAATTGTTTCCTCCATGCAAAAGTAGAGGTGTGATCACACGTATGTGTGTATAGGCGAGAGAAGGAGACAGCTGAATGAAAGATATAGATAGATAGATAGATAGATAGATAGATAGATAGATAGATATAGATATATAGATAGATAGATAGATAGATAGATAGATAGATATAGATTGATAGGTAGTAGGTAGGTAGATAGAGATAATGATACGGTTTATATCTCAAATGTCTTCCCTCCAACGTCTCATATGTTTGTAAAGTGATCAGATCATGGGCACACCGCGCTCACTGCTGGATTCATTCAGTGCTGTTAGGGCGTGGGGGCCAGTTGGAGGCATGGCCCATGGGAAGAATGACAGGGCTCCCTCACTGGCTGCTCCTTCTCTCTCTGCTTCCTGACTGTCATGCAGCAAACAGCTTTCCTTCATAACAGCCTTGGTCACAATTGGAGCTGCCTGACGGTGAGCACATGGACACTTCGGAGACGTGAGCCAAATTAAATCTCTCCTGCTTTAAGTTGTGGGTGTTGGGTATTGTGTCTAGTGACTAAGACAGGCTGGCTGGTAGAGGTAGAGAAGGAGAGATAGAAGTGTGAATGGAAATAGAGAGAGAGGTACAGAGAAAGGATCTTCAAACTCGTTTGCTAGGGTGAGACACTCAACTCCTAAGTCACCATTTCTACCCTCTTTGTTCCCTGTACCAAAGTCATCCTGCAATAGCTTGAGGGTCCACAATGCCACCTAGAACCCCCAGTCAAGAGTCCTTCTAACATGATATCTTTATGTCTTTTTTTGTTTTTATGTATATTTTAATAGCATTTCTTTAAAACTTGTCACCCACAGAAGGCACCTAGCCCAAGACATACTTGGTGAGCACAGTCCTAATCTCTTCCATTTACCCCATTTATATATATATATATATATATATATATATATATATATATATATATTTACATTCAACTTGAATATTTTGTGCACAGACATATAGCATCAATTACAAACTTTCCCCTGTCCCTTTTTGACCTTCCCTCCCCTCCCCCTCCCCCAATTTCTCCATCTCCTCCCCCATTTAGTTCTATGAAATGACTGTGATCTGGTTTCTCATATTAGAGAAATCATTTGATATTTACCTTTGTGTCTGACTTACTTTGATAAGGACAATGGTCTCAAGTTGTATCCATTTACCTACAAAAGACTCAAAACTATCTCTTTATAAGTGAGTAGTACTCCATTGTGTATGTATATACATGTGTTTGTAAAGTGATTGATGCTGTTGATTTTTATGAGGGCTCTAATTTTATATCAATTGTTTTTTAATGCTGTGACTGTGTAAGAGACTCAAAGCAGACTAGAACTTTGAGGCTCACCAGCTCAACCTTCTCAGAAGCTAAGAAGGAAGTGTGGGCCCAAACTCATGCCTCTTATCAGTGATCCTAGATAGTCCCTTGATACGTGCGTGACTATATGCCTGTTACCACAGAAAACAGACCCTTACAGGCAATTGTTGTGAGAAGAATTACTGCAGCCAACAGTTATGAGGCAGGAGTCTTCCATATAACTCACTAAATAGTAATTCATTCCCTGGTTTGAGAGAGAAGAACAGAGGCTGGCCTCTCTTGCCTGTTAGTATCTATAAATCTCCTGCCCCCACCTGCCATAGCTCATTGACACACAATCTGACACACAACCAGGAAAGAGTATCTCTGTCCAGCAAATGGGTATCAGAGCTACAGAGAGCTATGCTAGCCGAGCTAGTGATCAGAAATCTGTGCCTAAACTGACAGCTTTCTCTTTGTTGAATAGTCCCCTCCCCAAAGATACTAGAGGTCTGATGCCTAGAACCTCAGTATGTGATCTTATTTAGAGATAGGCTCATTACTGAGGTAATTAAGCTAAAATGATGTCATTAGAGTGGCCTTTCATTCAATATGTTTAGCATCCTTATAAAAAGAACGTTGGACTCTAAGGGAGACACACACAGACAGAAACATGTATGAAGATAAAGGCAGACATTGGGGTGATTCTTCTAGTTAAGAATCATAGTTTATTCTCAAACTACCGTAAAATGGAGGAGATGAAGACTGGGACAGATTCTCCCTAAGAGCTCTCATAAAAATCAACAGCATCAGTGTATTTCTTTCAAACTACTGGTCTCCAGAACTATAAGACAATAAATGTATGTTGTTCAAGAACTCACTTTGTAGTACTTTGGAGCAACACCCTCAGCTACTAATATGCTGTCTTTCTTCAGCAGTATTTAGGAAGCCTGGGACTAAGAAATCTGGAAACTACAATCAGAAAAAAATGTTATAACTAGACATTAGGTCTGGGCTTAGAAAACAGTTTTGATAACACCATCATCCAAATATGTAGCATCAAGAGAGGGGGAGTGGATGCACACAGACGGTACAAACCTCCAGCTCCCCAGGAAAACAAACAAACTGATGCAACTGTGGAGAAAATCAAACATTGCCAAATCTACACAAAATCAGTCCTCTGTGTGGTGGAGAGGAACTCATAGTTCAATTTGTTCTAAGGCGGGATATTGTTTACACATTTCCCCCCAAAGTAGAATACATAAGTCAAGAAAACCTCTGAGCTCACTGTCAAAATAAAGCTCTGAGCTCATGAGACCAATTTCATTTTTCTCTGAGATTACAAGAAGGCTATTTCCCATGCTCCTTTGCAACCAAAGTGGTCCATGTGACCACATCTAACCAACTGAATGACAAGAGCATAGAAAGATGGATGTAAGTCTTCTATGCTTTCTGTTTCCCCAGCAATGCTAGAAGTTTTGCGCTGAGACAGGAATGGTGCAAGTCAAAGTTGATTGTATCCTTAAGTCAGTGATTAAAAGGGAATTGCCCTGAAGAGCTCTGTGGCTCCCAGTGAAATTTTTGCAAAAAACATGCAGGTCTATGGGACTGCAGAAGAATAATTTAACCTGACATTTCAGTCTGGTTCAACTGAAGATACGCCTGCACTCTAATGTTCCATATTTGACTACTAAAATGTCAGAAAAGCAAATTTCTATTTCAAAAAACAGTAGCATGAAATTTCTCATGGCTTTTGGTTCACAGTCATTGGTACAGCATTCTGCCACAACTATGTCCATGTGACTTCCCTGCAACTGTAGACTCTAGGCCCCAGGATCAAGGAAATGCCTCTTTGACATTCCTAACTAGTCCTCCAGGGATAGTTTGGACCCTAAGAGGAAAAAGCCTCTTTCTCTCTTGCAAGGCGGGCACTCTTGCACAACTGTGATTATTAGAAATGTATTCCTTTTCAGCAATCTCAAATCAGATTCTGGGCTGCTTTCCCCTATTGACCTTCTTAATTACGCCCTCTAGACTTCTGAAATAACAGAGAGCAAGTCTCAGCTTCTCCCCGGTTTCTCTCCGGTGGCCTAATGGTTTAAACAAGGGAGATTTCTGTCCAGAAGACTTGTTAACCAAGCTATCCCTTCTACGTCAAATCTCAATATAATGTAGCCAAAGGTTTGTATGAATTGTTCTATTTTATTAGGATTTTGTGACATAAAGATATTTTCAAAAAAGTGGAATTCTACCTGAGGCTTTACATTCTTCAAGTTATAGGAAGATTTGTATCAGAGCCATGTTTGCTTTACTGAAATCTTACCTCTTCTTTGTGCTGTTAAGTGCTTGCCTCTAAGTGTGGGAAATAGCTTTCTATCACCATAACCTCAGGAAGAAAAATGTCAGCGAAACACAGGCAAGTAGATTATGATTGCATCGACAGCTCCTTTCATAAGTTAATGGGTTGTCTAACCTATTCATAACTGCCGTCCCCCACAGGGTCTTGCAAGCAGATTGCCAAGGAGTTTGTTGAATTTGGCAAATTGATACACTGGGTTTATTTGACTTCTCATTCCTATGAATGATTGTTAGGCACTTTAACCATACATGAAGGTGCCTAGAACACCCGATGGAGCACTAGTGAAGGTAAATGAATGACTCGGTTGAACAATGTAATGCTAACACAGACAAAATCCACTCTCCTCCCTTTTAATAGTGGTTTCTCCTCATGTTTCAAATGCAATTTTTAAAATGTGTGCATATATGTGAGGCTTCTGAGTCTACTATGCCACACTTGAATCATTGAGCTCCCTGCAGGAAAGATAGACAATTTTTCGTGCAGGACTCAATGCAAGCAAATCAACAGATTGGCTTAAAAACATTAAAAAGTTTAGCCTTACTGGAGTAAAATCTTTTAATGTAAAGCAGATATCTGATATTGGCATGACCCAGGAAACACTTTTATGCACTCCTCATGGGATTATAAATTGAGACAATCTTTCTGAAAAGCAATTTGGCAAACACGATCAAAAGCCTTTAAAGCATGTATACCCTTTGACCCAGACCCAACGATTTTACTTCTAAGAATTTATTCTAAGGAAATAATAACTGGTTCTGTGCTAAGATTTATTTACAAAGATGTTTATTGTGACATTCTTTGCAACAGCAGTAACTGGAAACAAACCAAATAGCCAAAAAAAAAGCTTTCTTTTTTTTCTTTTTCTTTTTTTAAACAAAACATGATATTCCTCTATAAAATGTAATATGATATCAGCCTTTAAAATCCTCTTAAAGAATTATTAATAGGAGTAAATACAACATACAATAAAGTTTCAAAAGCAACTTTCAAACCAGTGTTTTCGTCATGGTAATTTTGCCAGCACTCAAACAAACATAGACTAATAATACAACAAATGTCAAGAGTGCTTAGCTCTGAAGGTTGGAATTATGAGTAACTTTTATTTCTTTCTTTATCTCTTCTGAATGTTTTACAGCAAACATGTAATAAATTAGATACCCAAAAATTATAAGATGTAGTCTTATATGTAAGAGATTCTAATTTCTCAAGGTGTTGTTGTTCCTGAGATACCAAGTATGTCTGCCCCACTGTCATCACTAAGGGAATCAAACCCCTTTCTGGCATTATGACAGGGCCAAACGTACTCCATCTTTCAAAGCAAGCTTGAAAACTAATGGAAAATTCCACCATTAATCAAGACACCTGACTCCGTTCCATTTGAAATAAAGAGATATAAGGAATTTTTGAAGCTGGGAAGGGAGTATAAGTGATGCTACTCAAAGGCATTAGATGTGAAATCGGAAGAGCTAACGTCAAGTTCTAACTCTGACATTAACTGTGAGATCACTTATGCAAGACCTGTGGTCATTCCAGCGGGCTCTCAGACTCAAATTATATAGGCACACAAATATCATTAAACGTAAGTGATATGAAAGGTCAATGTGTATTTATCTAAGACACCACCAACGAAGTCACACATTATATTATACGTAGCCTTGAGTCTAGAATTGCTCTAGCTAATAACCAATCTTGGTGGTGGTTATGACAACATAAATTAACTTTTATCTTTTTCTCTGCTTTGGCTTTTTGTTGTGTGTGAAAAAATAACATGCACTCATGCACAAAGGAAGTAGAGTATAATTGCAGGGCTTAACAAATTATTGTTAACTAAGCCCCTGTGTCAACCTCTACTAAGACTAAGAAATAAAAGCCAAAAGTATAAACAACTCAAGAGTGTAATAAAGGAGGGATGGTAGGAAAAAGGGAGGAAGACTTTCTGGAGATCGAAGAAATGAGGAATGGAGGAATAAAAGGGAAATAAAATGATTACGATGCAATTTGTATTTATGTATCAGTTCCTCAACACAAATGTAATTTTTTTTTGAGACAGGGTCTTGCTTTGCAAACCATGCTGGTCCTGAACTCACTATGGAGCCCAGGCTGGCCTTGGACTCATCACAATCCTCCTGTCTCAGCCTCCGAGTGCTGGGATTACAGGTATCCACCACCTTATGTAGCGCTGGGAAATCGAACTCTGGTTCTTAGCGCTTGACTTAGCTCTTGCTGGGCAAGTGCTTTGATCGCTGAGCCGTTCCTCCAGCCCACAAATGTAATTATTATGAACCACAACTATATACGGATAATAAGGAACAGGATTTTTTAATGTCAAAAAAGAAGAATAAAATGTAATCAGATTCTAGAAATGTTCTACATGTGTCCTTTCTCAATGACATCTCCTTCTTCCCTGGGCCTCACTAATCTCCTGATAGAGTGTGATCATTTCTTTCACTTGCTTTGTAGTTTGACCACCTGACTGCATTTCAAAACAATATAATTTACTTCATTTCTGAACTTCACACGAATGGAATCATTCTGGAAAACTAGTCCTTATAATGGATGTAACAAATATTTTATAAGTTGTACAATATACATGAGTAATTATCATTAATTTTAGTGATTATATTAGTGGAGATGTAGATGCTAAATAGCAATCCTTCAAAGCACGGCTACTGTCATCATTTTTATATCAAGTAATTTCCATTTCCTTTCAGGTGGAGCAGAAACTTATGTCTAGGGGTCTATCAGGACTCTGTATTTTTGACTTCTTGTGCCATCTGGATGGAAAAATACTTGCCAGAAATGGAGGGTGTCCATAAATACTGGCTTTGCTCATAAACTAGCAGGCTTCCCTCTGTTCAGTGACTTCCTCAGCTATAATCAAAGCTCTAAGGTCACATCTGGTTAATTGTTGGCTAGAAATCAATAGAGAGAGAGTGATGGTTTCTGATAAGGACTTGTAATAAGCAAGTTCAAGTTCAAGAGACTGGCTGTCTTCTTGCTCTTAGATGTTGAAAAAGAAGTGTCTATTCCCTTGTCTATTAAAAAAAAAGTAACCCCAGTTATGGCACTAGCTAAATCAAAGACTACTTGATTTTTTAAGTTAGTTTCTTTCCTTTCTTTGGCCAATTCATCACATTCTTGGGCTCAGATACTCAAACGCTGTCTATCACTCTTTTTTTTTTCCATCCTAAGGAAAGGCACCAAAGTATTTTTTGATTCTCAAGGCCTCAGGGTTACAGGTAGCCTTTGTCCTACTTCTGGGACAATGGTTCTCCTTTTTGATCTTAGCAGCCACCTTGTGAACTGACCCATGGGGTTCCTTTGCCCAAGGCTTAGTATTACAGTGGGTTTCCCAGCTGGCCCTCGGCCAGTACTTGCCATTCCCCTTGTGCAACCACCCATGCATGTGTACATGAGCACACGCATGTGTGAAAGGGTGGGTTGTGTTCAAGCATGTGTTTGCATACTGTCTGGCTCATTCCACAAGTAAATAGCATTACCAGGGACTGTAGCAATAGTAATAAGAATGCCTTTCATGTAGGTAACCTGGTATAAATAGATGCAAAAGTGAGCAATGCTTCACTCAAACCTCTACACTAACATTCCTCCTCTTCTCATTACTCAATCCATTTGAATTCCCCCTAAAGGCTCAACACTGTGCCATTCCTAGGAATTATACAGAACTTGGCTCAATAGAATTTCAGAGTCTTTAGTCTAGAGTTTCAAAAGATTCACAATTTAGTGTGTCTGGTGAATCCTTCCAAGGATGACGTTAAGCCAAAATTTGGATAACATCTTTATTTCTCTTCTAGAGCCCGCCACCATGTGTTTTTTAGTCTGAGTGTATTGAAGCACTTGACACCCTTTCTGGGTCTCTTCCTAATTATCTCTGCTCCCATAGAGACAAAACTTTCTTTAGTCCTAGTACTTCTGACACTATTTCTTGGCTTTTTATATTGCGCAGACCTACCCGAATCACCATACAACATTATCTCATCACAGAAACAATTCTGCTCAAGCTGCTGTCTTCCCCTGGACCTTTCTAATGGTCAGCAAGCACTTCTCACCATATTCTTCCTATGTGCCATCTAGCCACTAGCATTCCTTACCCCTTAGTATCTGGGTCTGCCCCTAGGTCACGTGACAAGCATCTCTAATCTCTTGCTTCATTCGTTTCCCTATCCACCCTCCTTGTTGCCTACAGAAAAGCCCTTCAAGTTCTAAAGGAATGTTAATAATAAAATTTTAAAAATCAATTTTTATTAAAGTCAGTGCAAATTAAGAGACACACCATGTTCATGGATTAGAAGACAAAGTAGTTAAAATGGAAATTCTTTGCAATAGACACATTTAATTAGTGAAATTCCACAGGTTTTTTAGGTGTTTAGAAGCTGATTCTACTGGTTAAAAGTAGAAAGTGGATATGATTTAAAAGCACAGCAAAGAATCTTTTGGGGTGATTACAATGGTGGTTGTACAAATCTGTATAGAGTTAGACTTCATAAAACTTTAGATATAGCAGTTAAAAATTGGAACAAAGAGAAAAGTTTAGTATACTCCACCTGATTCTTTTCCCGTATAGCTGTATATTAATAGAATCATTCAGGGTTGTATAATGTACAACACATAATACATTTTAAGTTAAAGTGTTGTAAGCAAATTTCAATGTAATTAAATCTTGTAGTGGTTGACTTTTATTGCAATGAATGGCTATAACACAAATTCTATAAAGACCTTTGTTTTGGGTGCATTTTATTTTAAATTTGCAATACTAATAATGATGAGCTAAATATTTGCTGAAATTCTCAATTAAAAAAATTAAAATTGTTTAAAAGTGAAATTGCTAGGCCAAAAGTATAAATGTCATGAAGGTCTTTGACACGTTTGTCAAAATGTCCTTCAGAAAAGTAGTGTCCAAATTCCATTCCCAGGAGGCATTAAGAGTGTTCATTCTCCCACACATACCTTGCTCAAATTCTGGTATTATACTTTGTAATTATATAAGAACAAAACTTCAGAATCCTTCTGTATCAGTAATGTAAAATCATCTTAGAAAAATAAAAGAACTCACAGATCCTGCACACAGCCTGGCACATAGAAGGCATCATTTACTATTTGAGGTTGTCTGTTGGTAAGAATAACCCATTTTTCGTTGGCAGTGGGATTTCCTTTGTGAAACTAAACTCTTTGGTTCTTAGCTTCTAGAGCTAAAATTATTAATTCATCAGCAGATCAATGGTCTCTATACATTTTTATCAAACTCTTCTGGTAAAAAAATGTGAACATTCACCCCAATACTTTAATATATATATATATATATATATATATATATATATATATATATATATATATATTGCTGTTAAACTATGCCTTAAAAATAGTAAAGTTAAATTTCTTTCTAACTTTTGGTAAAATAAGCGTAAATAAAAATTTTGATTCTCCAAAGGATTGGTTTTCACATCCTCTCAAGCTGGTTACGTTTTTCAGGTTAGAACCCCAAGAAAGCCAGGCACTCAGCAGTCTGTGCTGGGCACCGTGAGCAGGGCAGCAAGAAACAGCACAGTCCCTGGCTTAGGGATTGTGTTCTCAGGCAGCAGACAGCAAGGGTCATGAGAACTTCACGGATGTTAGAGTTGTGAAAGCAGGAGAAGAAGATACTCATTCCAACTGGAGAAAGTCTTCAGGAAGTGGGTGTTGGAATAGGTGAGGAAAATACAGAAACATTTTTTGTATTCTATATCCCCAAGGAAACCCCTCTTCGTGCATGCTGTAGTCCAGCTTTAGCGACATTACAAGACGTCAGGGCGGGGAAGCTTTTTGAGTGGAGAAGAGTCTTGTACACCTGCCACTTATGACTGTTGGTGGGTTTTTCTTTGTGTCTTTTTTTTTTTTTCCTGTTTGCTTAATGTATATTTTTTCCTCCTGTTTCAGGACATAGTGACACACATTTTGTTTTGGCAAAGAAAAGTGACAGATGGGTATGGGAAAGAGGACACCCTCTGGTAGAGATGGATGGATTTTGGCAGGTTACCTGCAGGTATTATTTCATTATTTAATTTTTTAAATATGAGAACCACACAGCCCGCTGTTGGTAATCTCCCAGGACCTTTCCTTTTCATTGACTCTCTGGTGCCTGGGCACATCTAACAAAACACATGCAAACAATAGATGTGTAGGACTCCCAAGTGTTCTTAAAATATGACCTGGACTTTGCCACTCCCCTGATTAACAGCGCCAGTGAGTTTTTCCTGTCTACAAAATAAATCTCATATTCCCCATGGTGGCATTCAAGACACTCCAAATGCTATCATCTACCTCGACACCTGTTACTTTCCTCGTATTTCTCACCAGACATGCCAGACCGTATGCTCCTCCTTGCGCCTTAGCTTGACCCCCCATAAGTCAGCCAGTCCCCTACCACTCTGCCCCATCTGTCTAAGTCCTAAGTCCCCCGCACCTCTCTGTCCCAGTTTAAAAGTCACCATCCCTTTGAAGTCTCCACACTCCTGTCGGCCTCCTTCCCTGGCAGAATAGTCAAGTTCATCCATGTATACTCCCTTGATTTTCTCTCTCCCTTTCTGTCTGGCTCCTTCTCCTTCTGCTTCTCCCTCCCTTCACCCTCTCATTGCATTTTTCCCTGACATGTCTTGGAACACAATCAGCTATGTTTGACCTTGTCTTTTGCTATACAGAGAACGTTTTCTGAGGGTAGAGTAAAACGTCAAATTACATTTGATTCCATTGAAAAAACAGGATGGCTGATGAGTTTTAATTAAGTTAGACAATTTTCATCTTATCTAAGATGCTGTTTAAATTTTTCTCAGTCTCAAGGATTCTCATCAAGCTGGAAGACAAATGCTTTGGGCAGAATAAGGAGGCCTCACAATTTTGCTTTGCTTTTCTTTGACAAGCCTGTGGAAGTTTCAGGCAGATGTTCAGAAGGTAGCTGGATGGACTTGGCTAGATATGAGGAAAGGTAACAATTCAGTACTCATCAGCATGAAGATGGTAAAAACTGTGACAGACGTTGAGATTTCCCACACTAAATATAATAGAATAGGAGAAGTACACCAATGACAAAATTTTAGGGAATAGCAATACTGGTTAGAATGAAAAGGAATATTCTCCAAGGACAATGAAAAATTGTAATTAAGAAGGTACAACGAAAGACATTTGAAAGTTTCAAAGAGGAAGGGAAGGAAATGGTAAACTGTAGAATGCTACAAAAGGCCAGTAAAGAAAGGCTAAAGAGTATTCATGGGCTTTAGATACTGAAAAGTCCTTCATACATCCATAAAAGCAGCTATCATGTAGCTAAGTGATAAATTGACATGCTAAGGTGAGGAAATGCTTTCCAAAGCTTAAGATAAAATGGAAAAAAAAAAAAAAGAAGAAGTTGCTTGGTCCAAGAGGTAAATTGTTTCTTTGGTGTGATAAAAGAAATGTGAGCTTACTTATAGCTAAATGAAGTGAATTAGTCAAGAAAGAAGAATCCCAACAACATATAATAATGTTTACATGTCACAACCAAGTGGAATTTATCGCAGGGATACAAAGTGAGTGCAACATATGAAAATCACATTAATATAATGAAGAAAACGAATACTTCAACATCCACAGAAAAGCATTTCACAGATCCAATGCTATTTCATTTTTCAAAAGACTCAACAAGATAGAAATAGTGAACTTCCTCAGTCTAATAAAAAATCACCTATGAAAACCCAAAACAATTATCACACTTAATGGTCGATGCATGAAATATTCCTTCCTAAGATAAGGAATAAAACAAGGATGTATACTAACCACTTTTATTCAGTGCACTGAAATAAAACTAGAAGTTTTAGCCAGGATAATAGAAAAGACAAACAAAGCATATTCAGATGGAAAACGAGGAAGTAAAACTATTTCTGCTTAACAAATGACATGATCTTCTATGTAGAAAATACTAAGTACTTTACACACACAACACACACACACACACACTGTAGCAAGTGTGTAGGTTACAAAATCAACATACAATAAGAAATCATCACATTTCTATACACTAACAATGAAAACCCCAAAATTGAAATTAAGTAAGCAATTTATTTACAATAAAATCAAAAAAGAAGAAAATCCTTAGGAATAAATTTAATACAAAGTATACAAGACTCATATCATAAAAATGCAAAGTATTTTTATAAGAAATTAAACTGTGGATGTCGGGAATCTTGTCCCAGAGATGAAAACGTAACTAAGACATTATATTTCCCAAACTGATCTACAGATCCAATGTAACCCTTTTCTAAATCTCAGTTAACTTCTTCACAGAAATTGATCCTAAAATTCACGTGGAAATTAAAAGAACTCAGAATGAGCAAAGCAATCTTGAAACAAGCAAACAGAATTGGAAGACTCACATGTCCTGACCTCATATTTTACTTCAAAGCCACAGTAATCAAGATAGTTTTGCTGGCATAGACTTACAGATCAATGAAGTAAAATTGAGAATCCAGTAATAAGCTTCTATATTTATGATCAATTGACTTTTGACAAGGCTGTTAGGTTAACTCAGTCGGCGAAATAACTGTCTTTTCAACAACTGATGCGTGTGGTATCTTAGTTAGGTTTTTTTGTTTTGGTTTGGTTTTTTTTGTGCTGAAATAAAATACCTGACATACACAAATGAGGGGAGGAGGAGTTTACTTCATCTCAGTTTCAGAAGATCACAGTCTATTCACGGGTGGCCCGAAACAGTGGAAGCAAAGGGCAGAAGCAGAAGTGGAGGCAGCTTTTCACAGCATTTTAAATAAGAATTCAAGGCCCACAAAGGAAGGGAGGAAGTAGCGTATATCCTTCCAGATTCTGTTCCATTGGTCCATCTCTTATGGGTCCAGTCTCAGTGTTCTGCCCCTTCAAGGTTTAAGACCCTAATCTACCACACATCTTTAATCTATAATCTACCGCATGACCATCTTCCACCACACACCTATAATCCACTACGTGCCCATAATCCACCCCACAGAACCAGGCCCCAATCTCCTAAGAGCATAACGGTTCCATAGATAATCTATGACATCCAAATACATGGGGCTTTGGGGGAACATTCCAGACCCAAACCATGATATGTGAAAACTGAATTTTGATCACTAATTTATACTATTTTCATTGATTAACTTAAAAATGAATCACAGACCCACGCATAATAATAAAAGCAATAAGACTCTTGGAAGAAAACCAAGAAAAGGTGCCTATGATTTTTAGACTAGGCATTTTTTAGACAGGATATCAAAAGCATAAATAATAACAATAACAACAATACAATACAATATTAATATAATATAATTATAATTATAATATATAACAATATAATAATATATAATATAGTATAATTAATATAATATAATATAATATAATGTTATAATAATAACAATAATAAAATAAATAAATTAGACCTGGGGAAAACTAAAATTTTCTGTGATTTTAGAATTTATTATATTTCAATTAGAAAATATCCCTCAAATGCCTTATGTATTTGTGGGGGCCCTATTCTCTTCAATAACCCAGTAATAATTTTGTAGCTGAATATGCTGTTAGGGAGTGGGGTGTGGTTGAAGAAATTGGATCATTGGAGCCATGATCTGGAAGGGAATATTCACGGACCAGTTTTTTTTGCTTTTGTTTTTTCCCTGCTTCTTGTTGCTGTGGGGTAAGTAGTAGACTTCTGGGAGTCTCTACCTTGAAGCCAGGTGACAATGGACTAAACCCACTGAAAACATGAGCCAAATAAATTTCTGCTCCTTGGAGTTGTGGGTATCAGAATTTTATCTCAGCAACAGAAATGTGACTAATACAGCTACTCAAGAAAGTGAGCTTGTGCCAATCACACAAGTGAACAAGCAATATATTGGGTGGGAGAAAATATTTGCAAATTGTAAATCAGGTAGGGTCCTAATCTCCAGAGTAAATATTTTTAAACACCACTCAGTAATGAAAACAACCAACTTTTAAGTGGATAAACATTTTGAATACATATTTATTTTTCCCATTTTATTGATATGTATAGATGCAATACATAATGTTTACAATGATGCTGAGTTTTTTGTGCATATACATATCATGACAAAATTACAAATCCTTCCCCTCTCCCTTTTTGACTCTCCTCCAGGCCCTCCAATTCCCATTATTCTCCTCAATTAGTTCTATGAAGTAATTGTGGTCTTAGTTTCTCGTATTATAGAAACCATTTAATATTTAACTTTCTTCTTCTGACTCACTTCACTCTCAAGTTGCCTCCATATGCCTACAAAAACCTCCAACCTATCTGTCTTCATAGATAAATAGTATTCTATTATATACAAATATCACAATTTATGTATCCATTGGTCCATAGATGGGTATTTTGGTGTCTTCCACATTTTAGCTGTTGTTAGTTGTGCTGCTATGAACATGAGTATACATGTATCCCTATCATGCGTTGTTTTTAACTTTTGGGGGAAAATTCCCAGAACAGGTATCGCTGGATCAAAGTGGATATTTATTTCCAGTCTTTTGAGAGACTTCCATACTGCTTTCCATAGTGGTTGTACCAGTATATATTACCACTAGCAGTGCAACGGGGTTCCTTTTGCCCCACAGCCTCCCAGCACTGATTGCTATTTGTGTTCATGATACGTGCCATTCTCTCTGGAGTCAGATGATATCTTAGTATGTTTTGATTTGCATTTCTCTAATGGCTAAGGATGCATATTTCCTTAAAGAAAACTAAAAGAAACCTAATAATCATGTGAGAAGACATTAAACATCATTCGTCATTTGGAAAATGTAAATCAGAAACACAATGGGATGCTATTTCAAACACATCAGAATGGTTACAATAAAAATCCAAATATTGGTAAAGCTATGAAGAATTTGGATCCTCTTCATATTACTGATTGAAAGGTAAAATACACAGTTTAACAAAATGTTAAATATAGTTACCATATAACCCAGCAATTCCACTCCTAGATACATGTACCCAAGAAAACAGAAAACATGCCCAAAGAAAAATTTACACCTGAATGTCGATATCATCACTATTCATAATAGCCAAAGGCAAAAGCAATTCAAATGCGCAAGAACAGATGGATAAGTAGGTAAATAAAATGTCATAAAATGTTATTAATACAGAAAAGGAGTAACTACTAATGTGTGCTCCAACATAAATAAGCCTTAAAAATATACTGAATCAAAGAAGACAGGCACAAAAGACCTTTTACTATTTAAGTCCTTTTATGTGAAATTCTCAGAATAGGAAATAGAAAGTAAATAGATGGTTACTGGAGCTGAAGGCAAGGGAGACAAGGCAAAGAAGGAGCCTCCCTAATGCCTGCAGGGTTTCTTTTTGTTATGATGAAAATGTCTAGCATTAGGTCACGCAGATTAACACAAAAGTCTGTGGATATACTAAAAACACTATTTTACACGGTCGGGGGTACCGGATGTGAATTCTCTTTCAATAGAGCTACCACAAGAAGAGATGGAAAAATGGTGAACAAGGCTCAACCAGCATACTGTGAAGACTTAGCTTTGGGGTCTCCTAGGAGTGAGATAAGAGAGAAAGAACAGGTGGGAGGTGTGCAGGGGAGGGAGCAGGCTGGGGTGTATTGAGATTTACCAAAGAGCTGCAATTTTCTAGCAGTTGGAAGTGATAGGAACTGCCCAAGTGAGGGGTTGAGAGTGAGCTAGAGAGTTTGAGGGAGGCAGTGCTAAATAATGCAAATAAATATAGCCCTGAGGTAACAAAGAAGTGGCCTAAGAGTACATAAAAGAAGAAAGCTGGCATTTGTTAAGACTCTCTTTGTGTGGCATCTGACCCTAGGCACACCTTGTTCTCTTTTTTCCCTTCAGCACCTCTGAAGCCTCCACAAAGGCCAGAGAAGACAGGACTTGCTGGAAAAGCATTCCAATAGGCCTAACTGCAGGGCCTCAGGGGTGCACGTGACTCTGTTTTCAACATCACTGGCCAAAGTACAGCAAGGTCAAGTTCTGTAAATATTTGCGATGAGAAGGATTCTTTCCTCTAAAATTTGCCATGAGATAGTTCTGCAAAATATAAATAGTGGATCCCGGTGACTGACAGAAGCAGTACAGCCCAGGGACCCTCTGTGATCCCAGCAGTAGGCAACATGTTCCATTGAAGACAACATCAAAGAGAGTCTCTCCCTACCTGTGCTGGAAGAAGGAGGCAGGCGAAATTCTGCTCCCCTACACCTGATAGCTCACTGTTGGATAAGCAGAGTTTGACTTTTGCTGCCTCTACAATCCAGGCCACTCCTCCTTCGCTCCCTTTAGCTAATTAGACATATGGTGTAACATAAAGGAACACTCGGAAATGGTTTTAAGCATGCTTCAGAACACCAAAACGTCTTGATGCATGATAGCCTTTAATCTAGGGAAGCAGCTAAATAATAACCACTCAAATATATCAAGTCCTAATCCTTGTAACTTAAGTGCACTTTGGGAAAAAAAGCCTTTATGGATGCAATTAAATTATACATCTCTATATGAAGAGGCTGCCTTAAAGAGTGAAGCCTTAACTGTCATCACAAGTGTCCTTAGAGGAGAACGGCAAGGGGAAATAATGCATGCAGAGGAGAAAGATTATGTGAAGACCCGGGGAGCAAAGAGGTGGTGGCCATAAGTCCAGGGCTGCCAGCCGCAAACTGGAAGTGAAAAGAGGCAAGGAGTGGTGCCTTCCCTAGAGCCTCTAGAGGGAGTGCGGTCCTGCCAACACCATGACGTAGCTTTTTGGGCATCCAGAACTGTGAGAAAATTGTTTTCTATTGTTTTTATAGAGCTCAGTTTGTTGTAGATAGGTAGGGCAAATTTAGAAACAACTATATATAATGACAACCTTTTCTATACTCCCACCAATCCCAAAGTCACACATTTGACCAGGAACCTGGGGAAAGTGAAAGCCTGAGAACAGAATCAACGGGAAGTAAGAGTCTTGGGAGCGATATCTCAATTCCCTTTCCTTCTTTCAGAAGGTGTTTCCGTTTTCTTTCTAATGAGTGTCACATAGCACCTTCACTCTCAAATGCTACCTCCAAGGAACAATTAGTTCTTGTAATTCTTGAAAGATACTGAAATTCACTTGTAGGAAAAGTATCTAGCTTGGAGCACAACATATAGAAAGAGCCCTGACCCGTGGCTTACTTTGAAGCTTTTGCCTTCAGTCGTAAGTAACCTTCTGGTTCATTCAACTGAAATTTGGCGGTAATAATTCTCCTGCCTTGCCTCCCCCACTTATAGTTTGAATCTAAAAATGTTTCTCAAAAATCTGTATATTCAGAGGTAGGGTTTTTGGAAGCTGATTGGCTCATAAGGGTTTAAATTCAGCAGTGGATTGATCCACAGATGAGATCATAATCTAATGGTATTCCTGGGATGTGGTAGAGACAGGACACAAAGCTGAGCTAAAGGGGATAAATCACAGAGGTATGGCCTAGTGAAATACTCTCTCTCTCTCTCTCTCTCTCTCTCTCTCTCTCTCTCTCTCTCTCTCTTTCTCTCTCTCTCTCTCTCCCTCTCTCTGTGTGTGTTTGTGACCCACCCCCTCCTTTCTTTTAGGAAGCCATAAGGTAAGCAACTTTCCTCTCTCACACTATTTCACCATGATGTTTCTATCTTGAAGCAGCCAGTCATGCACTGAAACTGTGAGCCAAAATTAATCTTTCATCTTCTTAGTAGATTTTCTCAGGCATTTTGTCAGCACAAGGAAGACCTGTGACACATGGACCAGGCAAATGGAGATGCAAATATACAGGGTCTCTCACTTCAGTGGGAACCTAACACATACCCCTACAATGGCACTTGGTAAAAATAATCAAATACGTTATTCTCTACGTGTCCTCATCCGGGTTGTCTAAGGAATAAAAATTGTGAAGAAAATATTACACACCAATGCTTTATTGTAGAGCTTGTAATCTCAGGGCAGCAAGAGTAAGGGAAAAGTAAGGACAGGTAAAAGGAAAAGAGAAACAAATGTAAAATGTATTATCACACTGGCCGCCATACCAAACAGAAACTGTGGTCTGTTTCCCAGGCCTGATGAACAATCTTCTGTAGAGACCAGTCAATTCCAGAGGCCAGATGGGCCAGAGGAAAGATGAGAGTATAATATAATAATATTACTTCCCTTCCATTTGCTGTTTCTCTTTGTTCAAATGTCATTCCACGAAGAATTCACTTTTATAGATGCCGAAGTGGTGGCTTCTCGCTTCTCAGGGCAGCCACTGGAGAGGCAAAATCCAACTCATCACCTGTTGATAGCAGAAGAGCAGACAAATCCTTCCAGTCAGTTCTGGATACAGGAGCAGGCACGTGAGGCTCCCACGCAGCAAGTGCCGTGAAGGCCATGCCACAGCCCAGACTGTGATGGAGCCCAAGAAGGTGTCTGAGGAGGCAGGC
Source organism: Ctenodactylus gundi (assembly GCA_004027205.1). Classification (NCBI taxonomy): domain Eukaryota; kingdom Metazoa; phylum Chordata; class Mammalia; order Rodentia; family Ctenodactylidae; genus Ctenodactylus; species Ctenodactylus gundi. The sequence continues at coordinate 116,846 of PVKB01002561.1, forward strand.
AGTGGAAGGAGGGATCTGAAAAGTTGCTGTCGCTAAGGTCTTACCTTGAGCAAGCTGTAGGCCAAAGACAGGTGGGCCAAGCAAACAGAGATGTGTGTCTCCAGGGTCTAGCATTTCACGTGATATAAATTGGGAAGACACTAGATGCTTTATACATATTTTTCATGTTATTTGCATTTCTTCCTTTAATCTTAACCATTATTTTCTCAGTAGATGTTTTTGTTTTCGGGTGCGGTTACCCTACATTAGTTGGGTAGCCTCAAATTTCTGGGCTCAGATGATTGGCTTCCCGAATACCTCTCACTACAGGCACTTTTCAGACTACCTTCCCTGTTTTCTCAAGGAGTTTTAGAATCCCATTTTTTTCAGGTGTAAAAGTCATTTATTTGGATAAGGTTTGTCTCAATTCCAATTGTAAGCATAGCTGGCAAGATGCTTTGGCAAGATGCTGGTTCTTATACCAGCTAATTATACAGGACACTGCCATTTAGGATTTGGTATATGTTGTCTTCAGTTTCCCTGGCAAGTGAACTCCAGGATACAGCTTTGTGAACAGAAAGTTTTTGGGGATGCAAGGGAGTGAGGTAAATAGGGTTGGGCAATACATGTGGCCAAAATGCAATGAGAAGTTGGTCTGGAACTGGCAGAGCCCTTCAGAATTGCCCTGGATTGAGGATAGGGATCAGGCCACAGTACCCCGACCAACCCATCCTCTACTAGTTGAGTATGAACTACCGTCAGGAGGAAACCATCAGACCAGAGTAATTCCAGGGAAGAAGTCAGTTACGTTTCCAGTAATAATGAAGAGGTCAAGGAAGCATATCACAGAATCCATGAGGGGGTGTGCTTTTGGAGAAAGGAAGAAATGAGGAATATTAGTCTCATCCCTCTCCTCTGTTTTCATTGTGGGCTGATTTTTTAAATAAGAAAAACCTATGTCTACCATCTACCCTCTTCATAATTTACTAAATAGGAGGAATTTTCAATTCTTTTCTCATTTCCAGTTTCAGGTTGGAGATTAGATACTTCTAGGACTTCCAGTATGTCTTAAATTTTATCTCTCCCTGAAGAGGAAGAGAAGAAGCCAATGGAATTGGTGGAGGCTGACACCTCTAGACCACATACAATCTGTGGGTGGTTCTCTGGTCCACTGAAGCTGCCTGTGGTCCAAGGCACAGGTGAGTGTGTCCTTAGCCTCCTTTTCCTTGTGTACATCCACACGAGTTCATCTCCTAGACCTAGATCGTGTCTGCTACTCTGTCCTGTCCAGCTTCTGTGACTGTGGCTACATGAATAAGTCAGAGGGCTCATACACAGCAGACCCAAATGTTAACAATTTGGGGACAGAGCTGGAGGCCCCATGGTGATCACTCCTTCAAGTTACCTTTTCCAACAATTACCAAATGCATACAAGGAATTACCTGGCAGCTGATGAAACTTTATTTCAATCCTCATTGAGATAATCCTCATTATTTATTTCAGCTTTTATTCACTTAGCAAATACTTACGGAGTCTGTATTATATGACAGGCCCTGGAGTAAGTACTGGGGAAGTGGAGGTAAATAGAACTGGCAAGACTCCTACTTTTATGGAATTTATGTTTTATGAGGGATAAAGAAACAATAAATCAGCAAATAAGCCTACCATGTTCGATCTTGTAACATGCTTAAGGAGACTCGAACAAGAAGGGACTGCAGAGAGTAAAACAGAATTGGGTGTGAGACAACTAACAGACCAAAGGACACCCCGAGGAGAATTTGAGACTTTAATGTCTATAACAGGCAGAAACCTAGAGATGTGAGAGAAGCATTTCTGGTAGAGGGAACAGCCGATGCTAAGGCCCTGTAGTAGGCAGGAAGTTAGCAGGTTTGAGGAGCAAAATAATTATTGGAACTAGACGATCCCATGCAAGGGAAAAACGGCAGAGCAAAAGCAAAGGCCACATCATAAAAAGATTTGTACATTAAATCACAACATTTCCCAAGATACGCATTAAACACCATTGGGAGCATGAAAACACTCAGGGCAGTAAATGTGCAAATGCCTCTATTGGAATAGTTGTATATTTATTTTAGAATATATTAGGAAAAATATGCAATCAAAGAGCAAAGAAAAAGAAATAACTGGCGTGACTTCACCTTTTCTATTTTCTGTTCTCTATTTTCCTGCACGGTTCCAAGTTTCCTCACTGGACAGGGAATAAAAATAAGATTATACAGTTGTCAATCTATCACTTACAAGCCGGGGGGCCTTGAAACATCATGTACGCCCCTCTCTGGGGGGGGGGGGGGGGGAGACCAATTCTCCAGGTATTATTATTCAAGTGAAAATAGGTTTTAAAGCCAGTCATTTAAAAAGTCTATTAAGTCAGTTATAGTGTAGGCATTATGCAGGTGCATCAAAGATCTCAAAAGTAGTGTTTGCAAAAATGAGGTTTAGGAAAACATTCCTTACCAATTAGAAACAAGAAGGCGGAAAGGTGTCTCCGTGCCAGGCAACCCTCACCTTCTATGAGCATCTTATCTGTTCCTAGTACCAGCTATTGTGAAATAAGGCATGGAAGAGCTACCCTGGTGTGGCAGAGATGGCAGCTGCCTTCCAAATGCTCCTCATTCCTACTGTGTGGAGTTGTTCCCAAGATAGGACTGTCACTCTCCTGGTGACGCGGCACCTTTCACCTGTTTGAGGCTGTTATTTCCAAAGGAAAGTGAATTCCTCCCAAACCTCTGTGTCTTCCTGAATCCCGGCGCAGGGCCTGGGGTGGAACTAGTATGGAAAATGTTCAACTGAATGAACGAGCTCGCGTTGAGCTCTTCTGAGCATCAACTTGGCTGTGATGGGTTTCCCAGCCCCAACCCAATTAAAAGCTACAAGTCGTGTTTAAAATGTTGCTTTAGGTCAAGTCGCAAAGATCTGGCTGGAGCTCCTGTCCTTGCTGGGACACTGCAGGAAGGTGTCCCGGTGGTACTGAAATGACTCACGGCCCTACTGCTTAACGGGATTACCAAGGGGTTTACGTTATTCAGTGAAGCATGGTGGGAGCTCCAGCCGTGCCAGCCAGGTCAGAAGCCAAAGCTGTTGTCTGTATGACTCTTTCCCTGGTGCCTGGAGACAGGAAATTAAAAGCTCACTGCTGAGAAGATTCCAAAGAATGCCTCCTCTCCACATTGCATTCATCGACATTTCTGCTCTCACAATCCGATAAAGCTTCCTAGACGGGGCCTTGAGCACAGTCTGGGCAATCCCTTCAGCCAGAAGATTGGGAGGCTCAGGTCCATGGCCACCCAGCGTACGCCTGACAGACTGAGAACTGCATAACCTTAGTCCCTGTCGACTGAGGAAACTTGAAACCACGCAGGAAAACAGAGAATAGAACGTAGAAGGAATAAAGTCACCTCTGCTTATTTCTTTTTCTCTAAATTAAAGGAAAACTCACATCAACACAAAACTAATCTTCTTACATACCCAATTTAGGGACATTCACTACATTTACCGCCACACCTATCATGCCCCCTGCCTAAGACACTGTCTACCTATTAAGTAGCCTTGTCCACCTTCCCCTCCCCCAGGACTAGCAGCCATCATCCTGATAGCCATCTCTAAGGATTTGACTCCTTCAAATGTTTCATCAAATGGACTTAAAGTACATGTGCCTTTTGTGCCTTTTTTTCACTTTAGCCTAACATTTCCAAGTTCTATCATGTTGCAGTATATGACATCATTCCATTTTTATTTTGGCTGAGTAATAGCCCATTGTTGGCATATGCCACAGTTTGTCTTTCCTCCCTTGTTTCAAGTAGGAGTTGTATACTGAGTCAATAAAAAATCCCTCAAATTAGTCAGATCCCTTCACTCTGCACTCCCAGAGGTAGGCAGATGAGGGCTCACACATGCCCACTGGATGCCCATCAGGCTCAAAGCGTGGGGGACATTGTAGTCTGGATCTGGAATACCCCCCTCCCCCCAATTTCATGTTAGAGGAGACTGGATTTGATGGGACTTGGCTTCCTGCTCGTAATGTCCTGAGGAGTTGCCTCCACCCCTGCCTCTGCCACGTACTTCTACAGCTGCCAGCCAACCCTGAGTGAACTGTGACCTTCTGACACTGTGAGCTAAAATAAACTATTCCTCCCCTAAATTTGTGGATGTCAGGTATTGAGTCACAGCAGTGAAAAAGTAACTAAAACAGGGGAACTTTGAGAGGTAGCTCAATAGTGTAATGTGAAGTAGGGTCTGTGGTGGATCCAGCAGAGATCTGGCTGATGTCATTTCATCAATATGAGCGGAGTGGCTGGAAGCAGGCTCTTCTCTTTCACTCCACTTCCCCTCCCAAGTCTAAGCCAGGATGATGGTTTTTGTTGTCTTGCTTCAGGGTTCTATAACTTCCACCTACAGTGTGAGCTGTGAAGAGCCACGCAAATGCATTTCTTACAAATCTGGACCTTGGAAGTCCAAGAGCAGCACACTAGCACCATCAGGTTCTAGGGAGGATCACCTCTAATTTGAGACTGTCAACCTCTCATGTGTCCCGTGTGGCTGACAACAGGGGAGAGAGGAATGCTCTGGAGTCTCCCCCATTAGGACATGAATGGATTTGACCCACATGACTAAATCATGAGGTTTCCCAGAGTCATCTCTTCCTGACATCCTTATAGCAGGTTTCAACAGATGAACGTGACCATAATGCTTGCCCAACTACTCACCTTTAGGAATGCTGGGCATTTATGATCATTGAGTCGTGGATTCAAGGCTTCCACAAGGCTCAACATTTTGTCTGGGTCAAAACGAATCAGATCTCCAAGGGCCTCAGCTCACATCTATGCTACACATAATTAGACATCTGTCACAAGTGTTGTGTTTATATGCAGTGACAGTTAATGAGGGCCACAGCATCTTTGCACTAAGAATACAGTGAGTGACTCGCAACCTTCGATCCCATGCATGCTTCACCCCTGTAGCTACAAAGTAAAACTGGGACCCCAGCGTCAGTTTGCTTTTGTTCCCAACTATTGGTTCCCGAATGGCATAACCTTTGCGAACAGGGCAGACTCCTGCAGTGTTTCCTATCTACATTCTGGCATCACTATCAGCAAGCTTGTACAGAAACAAGTAAACCCTCAGGAGCCAGTAAACCTCTGCTCTTCTGCTTGGTTGCCATGTGACATGTTAGTTACTTGGCTTGGATCACGAAGCCAACACGATCAGTATGAAGCTTAGAGCTCCTCCTGACACAGTTGGCTTTGTGCAAAAGGGAATGTTGTTCCCCAGAAAAAAGGTCCATATCCTTTGGCCAAATCAGTTCCCTCCTTGAATTTGGTTCTAAGAACATGAACAAAAAACATAAGGCTAAACATCCTAAGATGTTCTTTAGTAAATTATCCATAATGCTAAGCAGATGGAGACATAAAATTCCAGCAATAGGTACAAAAGCAAAAAAAAAAAAAATTAAAAAAGAAAGAAAAGAAAAACTGTTGTGAATCAGCACAATGGCATTTTTGCAGCCATAAAATAAAGATTGGAGCAATATGGCAAAATGTATATAATATTAAGTAAAAACACAGAACTCTAAATAGTATTTGCATCATGATTGCGGCTATGTGAAAACATGCACTGCTCAGGGGTCAGAACATGAAAGAAACTGTGGAACATAAACCATCTTGTTAAAGATAAAAGACCTGTAGGTAACTTTTTCTTTAATATTACATTTTATATCATCCTCTTACTATTTCCGTGGGTTCAAACCTGTGTTCTCATCCACTTGTTTAACTATTTTCCCTACCCAGTTAGGTTTCATACATCTGTCACTATCGAGGTATTTATAGTTTTGTTTGTGCTGACTTGCACTATCCCGCTTAACATGTAGATTCTTCTGTAAGTGAAACCTATACGATACTGAGCAAGAGGTGTCTAATCCATACTGGCCCAGGCTGCTTTTGCTTAAGAGATAGTTAATTATACTCTATGAAAGTGTCATGATGCTTACAAATAGGAGATACCTTTCCAATTGGGACACTAATTATAAGGAGATTCTTCCCACCCCCACCCCCAAAAGCTTTTAAAACCTTTCCCAGCAATCCACATGTGGATACCACAGCTGCCATATCTGATAAATTCTGATCCTGACTGAGAACACACAGCTTCAGCATGATTAGGTAGCAAAAGAGGTGCAGCAACCACCAATGAGAAAGGCGGTTCACCATCATGACCTGAAGAACTAGAGGGTCGGTCGGGCTGTCCAGTCTGGGAAGAGCAAGCGCAGAAAACATTCTCCATAACTTGTAAGTTAGCATCTAGGACAACTAATGGGCAGCTCTCTCCAGATCAGACCATAAGAAATCAAAGAAATGGAGCCCAGAAGGGCAGGATGCTGATGCCACTAGAACGCTTCCTCTAATCACCTGGATGCCAGGTCCTTCATCAAGGTCCTTTATAAATGGCATCAGAAATCACAGTATGGTTCCTGTTTGATTCATTAGAAGATTGTGCAGGGAGTGGCATTCAAGTCTCACGTCAGACAGCGATAGTGGGCATTCCCACGTATTTTCATACATGGCCAATTTAAAGAGAATCAAAGATTGTTCTATGGGTATCTCGACCAGGCTAGGTCTTCCTAGCATCTAGAGACAGCATTTAAGCATCCTGGAAGAAAAAAGACCTGTAGAAAATTCTGTTTGAACAAGCCTGTTTCTTTCTGTAAGAATTTTCTGCTTGAGGAGGAAAATCCTTGGTGATTATTTTCAGAAAAAAAATTACACAGGATGATGTATGACTACTTTGAGAAAAAATATCACAAACACTGGGTAAAGGGTAAGAGTAAGCCATATTACATACCATTTATGCCTCTTGAGCTCTTAAGCTACTCACTACCAGATGGACTAGTTGGGTGAATAATAAATAAATAGCTAAATGAAATTAAATAAAATGAAAAACTGCAAAGGAGATTTGTCAGTCATGTGTTCCTGAACTGACAATCTAGGTGGTTTATGATAAAAAGTAAGAGATATCAAGGAGACATTTACTGAGCATAATATGACCCCAGCCTTCATGCAAGTTGGCCATTTGAAATTCACTTTTTAGAGTTAAGATAATATCTCACTATAAGATGCTCAGCTAGGCCCTTAAGAAGGAAGAAGTACGTTCATTGTTACCTAACACAAATTCAAGTGAAACATACCTATAAGCTAATGGAAGGAGGGGGACTAGTTCCTCCATGGCCAAAACTGTGCCTGTGTGGCCTGAAGAGTCAGTGTCTGGATTTCCAAGGAAGAAAAAAACTGGCGTGAAGATTCATAGCATCACCCCCTTTAAGACTAGCCCTCAGGGGCCACAAGGCAGGAGCCAGATGTGACAGTCAAGGTCAAGTCCTTCACACTCCTGCTACAGAACTGGCTGAACTGGGTAGTGATAATGTTCCAGAACACTGATGGGACCTCACTGCTATGCCTCTGGGACGTGTTGGTTCTCTTTCAAGGCCAGAATTATTCCTGTTTTCCTTCCAATGGAAAAAGGTTTAACAGTGTTGGAAACTGTGCTCTAGGCAACCCGCTGAAGATCCTGGCCTCCAGGCCTGCAGCTGCGTGGACTTCATAGAAATGACCAAAAGGGTTCTTCTCTCTCTCTTCTTCTCTCTCTTGTTATTCACATTTTCATGACACTGGTGACACCTCTCTCCTGTTCAAAAGCTTTGAGTGGCTCTGCCTGTCCATACTTCAAATTCCTTCTTCCTTCTTTGATAGTGGGTGCCTCCAAAACACAGCGCTCACCCACTCTCCATCCGTAACTCCCTCCTGTCCCAGTGGTACACCCCAAGCCACACCCACCTTCCCGAAGGCACCAGTGGAAGCCTGAGCTCTCTCACCACACACTCCTATCATTCTAGATCCTTCCTCAAGAAGCTATCTCCTCATGTTCCCATCTTTCAAAATTCCAATTGTTAATGCTCTAAGAACATAAAAAAAGATTTTCCTTGCCTCAGTGTCATCTCCGCTACAACAGTTCAGCTCATCTATTCCTCTGGTTGCCACATCAAGAGGGATTTTTTCCTCCCTCTCAACACAGCATTGACTCGGTGTTGATCAAACCCTTCTCCCTCGCCTTCTTATCCCTGTGTGTTTGTCATCACTTTGCTGTGGACAGTAAACTCCTTGCTCAGGACTTTCCTCCTCTTTGCCCTCTTGGGCTGGTCCACATGGACTGACACATTGGAGTGCCTGTAGGTACTACGGGTGGGCTGACGTTAAGGGACGAAGCTCATGGCCACAGAAGCTGTACGAGCTGGAGTTGCACTGGCTGTCTGAAGATCCTCCGAGGTTGCTGTGAAGGAGCTTTGGGTTTTAGGTGGATAGCTGCACAGGCTGGCCAATTTCCCTGTAGCTCCAAGGTTTCGTGGACCTTTGAGCTTAAAATAGTCAACGTAAAAGGCCACACTGAGCATCTCTTTTGCTCCTGCTCCAGTCTCAAGTTCAATCTCAAATTCAGGGAGATCTCTTAGGATCTGTGCTTGAAATCACCCCTCATCACACACCGCGGAAAGGCCCTCCTTCCAGGAGCTGACTAATGCCTACTGTAAGCTGCCTTTCTGGCTTCCTGGGCAGGCTGTGTTTTTCCTCTGGGCCCTCTTCAGCCTCTCAGGCCCTGTGGCCTGCCTGGCGCAGATGAGGAGTCGGAAGAGTCACTCTTCCGGGAGTGCTCCAGTGGCTTCTGCTCTCCCCACCACCCTACCCCCAAGATGAAAAGGCCACCAGCAGCTCTGTTTCGGTGCCCCGCCTTTCGCCTTTCGGCACCAGACAGAGCCTGTGGCTGGGATTTCTTGTGGTCAGAAGGAGAGATAAGGATGCAGGGTAGGGGCAGAAGCCAAAGCCAGATTCTTTATACTCATGCACCCTTCAGGGAAAAGTGAGGGAATTTAATTTGGATCTTTTCTGGGTAATTCGGCATCAAATGGCAATGAGGCCTGGGGCCTTGCCAAGTCCTTGGTTTTTTTTTTTTCCCCCTTTCCTCCAATCAGCCCAGGGCAATGGGGAGTGGGCGGGCATGGAGGAGGGGGGCCTGCACATGGCTGGGAGGGAATGCTGAGCCTGCAGAAGTGGTCCATTAAGAGCTCCTGCTTGCAGCAGAGGGGCGGGTGGCACCCCCAGCCACTGCCACAAGGGCAGCTCTGTCCTGTGGACACAGGGCTCCATCCCAGCCCCAGTGGCTGGGAGAAAACAACATTTCCTTATAAGGGCCCTGCCGCCTTGCCAAAGCTGGAAGGCTCCAACAGACTGTAGCTTTCCATTCTCCTAGCTGGGCTCCAGTGCAGGCCTTGAATATAGCCCTTGTTGTCAGGCCCCTCCTCCCCTCCACAGCCCCCACCCCACCCACTTCCACTCCCTGCCAGGGCCAGCCCCACTGGAGCAGGATAAACAGCCCAGAGGCCTCTCCCACGCAGGGACTGCCACAGCTCAGGCCTGCTGGAGGCAGCACAGGGTAGCAAACGGAGCAGGGACCACAGGATTCCAGCCGGTTCTGCGGTCATCTCGCCCAAGTGTGCGGCTTCAGCAAAAATCTTGACTTCTGTCAGCCTGGTTCCTCATCTGGAAAACGGGAATCTACTTTCCTAGGGTCCAAATTTTGTGCCTTGCATTCAAAATCTTCCCACTGAGTCCACGCTTAACCTGTATTCAAAGCCCCCTAGGCCAGGTTCCCCCAAGCTCTTCCCCTCTCTCCCAAGGCAGAGCGAGCATTGAGTTCACTTAGGCCTCCTCTGCCTAGGTGCTCCCTTATCTGCCTCGGAAACTCATCCTGCAGGGCCCCACCCTGGGTGGCTTTCCTCCCCTTCCCAGGAGAGAATGAATCATCATTCCTCTATCTCCTCAACAGTCCTGTGCATCTCTCTCAGCTTTTCTCTTTTGCGATTGCAAGGACTTGTTTTTCTGCCCGTTTCCTCTGTCAGATGCACAGCCTCTCTTTCGCTCTACTCCAGTAAAGTCAGCACTTCATGGAAGATCTTATGTGAGTCCTTGAGTGTATAATGTTGAGTGAGCACAGAAAGGAACACCTCCGGAGCAAATGCCTATAAAGTATAAAGTCCCTGTGAAGCACACACCCTTATCATGAGGTCTGTCATGCCAAATTCTACTGGTGTTACTCCATCACTTGTTTATCTGTCTGTCCAATTCTACATTCTGAGGTGCAGATTCACTGCCACCCCACAGGTGGTTTCACCAAGCCAATACTGGTCTTTAGAATTCCAGGGCTTGGGACTAAATGGAGTTCATCCAATCATAATCAATGAAGAACTCAGAGCTTCCTGTGGCCACACTGTAAATAAACACAGGTCTCTAGCCCCAGGTTCGTCTGTTGGTTCGTTTGTTTGATTTGTTGGCACATAGGGAAGGATCCCAGGCCTTCATACTGTGCTACATTTCCTGCCTATTTTTAAAAATTTTTTGGTTTGGAAATAGGGTCTCACCGTGCCATTAAGTTGCCCAGGCTGGGCTCAAGCTTGTTCTCCTCCTGTCTCAGTTTCCCAGAGCACAGAGACTACAGGCCTGGGTCACTGGGTCTGGCTTAGCCCCAGTTCTAGATTTTCTTAGGTTTCCTTTCTCGGAAAAAATAAAAAGAAAAAATTATTCAGAGACTTTGGAAGACTGAAACTCACTGAGTAACTCTTACCAGCTGAAATTTGAAAAATCTGAACTTCTTTATAGGAGAAGTGGTTTTTCTGTCAGCACGTGAGTCACCTACAGACATGAGACCCCAGGGTTTCTGTTCTTACCCACCAAAGCCTTTGTCCCTGAGCAGCCACCCTGTTTAGGACAGACACAATCAATGTAACTGTATAACCAATCAGCAGAATTCTTAGGGGTTTAAGATGCCTTAAGTTCTAAACAGGCAGTTTCAATTTTTGACAAGACATATTTTCATAAAATGGGAGATTCTGCAAATTATCAGATCAGTAACTTACAACACAGTACAGTTAGGTACTAGTAAGACTGTCCTTTGTTCTCCAGGATCTCGGGAACAATTTCACAGGGGAACTCTTATTTGGGAATAGGATTCGCTCTTCTCTATCTACGTATTCACTTATCCAGAGATAATACTTGTAGAATGAAGCCCACAGTTGGTCATGAGCTGTGTTTTAACATTACTTACCACCTAATCAACTTCAGGATATAAGGTATATCTGCCTTGGGCTCCATACAAGAGGATTTAGTTACCCAAATATCGAAAAGAATTTTTTTTTTTGTTATGATGAGGTTTCTGCACTACAGATGCCCAAGGGCAGACCCTGGGGTAACTAGAACTCTAAGGAATTTGGGGAAGATGAGAGGAGACGTTGTCCCAGCCCTACCGGCTGACACTCAGTTGAAAGCCGAAGGCAGTCCATACCGTGTTCTCAACCACGTAATGGAATTGATGGTGCCTGCATGCTCATTTCTAAAGGCACAGAGAGATCGACCCACATCAGGACTGGAAAGGTGCATTATAAACAGCCAAGAAAACAACAACAACAACAACAACAACAACAACATGGTCTTTAAAAGGGCGAGTTATTAATAAGCAATGCTTCTCCCTCTGGGGTAGAGAAACAAAATGCTCCCTTTTCCAGGTTCCCGTAATATTTGCTGTCCCCAGCTGCGTCATGGCCGCTTGCACCCACACCACTGCTGAGCACTTTCCAGGAAATCAAGAAGATAGGCTGGGCGGGGCAGCTCCTGTCAGGAGTTGCTTCTGGAAGCTGGAGAGCAAACAAAGAAAGCCATTCTCTCCTCCAGTCTGTCTCTCCCCTTCCTCCCCAGGCCCAAAGAGACGCAGGCAGCCAATTTGGGATCTGGGCCTGCTAAGTGGATTCGGGAAGTGATTTTCTCTTCCCTTTCACTCCCGGTATGCAAAGTGAAGCTTTTGCGCAGAATGACTTTTACATTTAGGGTAGCAATGTAAATCATTGCCGAAGCAGAGACAGCTTTATGGGCAAAGCTATGTTCGGTTAGTCATTCCAACACGATGACCACTGCCAGTGAGTAGAGCTAGCCCGGGCAAACTAGTGCGCGCACGTTTCATTAAGTCCTGTTTCAACCTGGTTACTCCGGGAAGAACAACTGATCTTGGGAAAAAGAGATTTCAGTTCTTCTCTGTTGTCCTAGCCACTCGGGCTGATTCTGAAGACTGTTTTTACATTGTTTCTAGTCACTAAGAACAAATCAATAATAATATTAATAATTACAACTCAATAATAATATTAAATTGCATACGTATTTTATATATATATGAATATATCACAAAGCACTTTACAACCTTTGTCTTCTTCCACAAGCTTGTGAATGAAGTAAATATGGCAGATTCCAATCTCTTTTTAGAGACGTAAAAAAAGAACTAACTACAGACACACAGAGACATATCCCAAGGTCGTAAAGCAAAGGGAACTGCAACTGTGTCCTCATCCCGACTTTTAGGCTTTTGTTTGTTCCTTGGGTCATGTTAGCACCTAACTTGCAAACATCTGCTGACTTTATATAGGGCTTCTTCCAGGCAGAAAGTTCTTCTTCCAAGACAACACGATATATATATATATATATATATATATATATATATATATATGTGGCTACTTTTTAGACTCCTAGAGCCCAAGGCTAACCAAGCCTTATATATGAACCAAACTTATAAATGAGGAAACCAAACGCACGAGAGAATATCTTGTCCAAAATTATTCATCAAGACTCAGCTGTAAGTAGAATTTAGATTCCCAAACGCCTCTGTTAGCACTCATTTAGTATTAACTAAATGTAAGTATACTTAGGAAAGTAAACATAATTTATATTTCCTCATCCCTTTCAAGGACTCATAAATTACTTTTCAATTTTTTAATGCTGAGGCTTGTCAAATTCCTCTTTCCTTCCCATTGCTGGGAGAAGTGAATGTCAGGGGCATTTCAGCTCAGGTATTGCAACAGCCACTGCTTGTTTCTCTCCGCTGCACTTCCAGCAAAGATCAAATAAAGTTTTCTGATGATCAAAACTTCCCTAATTCAAAATGCTTGCCAGGAGAAGCCACATAGAAAAGAACACCTGGAAAGCAAGACGCCTCCGGTTCAACTACGCCTTTGTAGCTCAAGCTGCAAGTTATGTGGCCTCTCTGGGTGTTAGTTTTCCTCATCTGTAAAATAAAAGAATTGAATGAAGTATATAGAAATACATTCCTCTATGCCTAACAAACTTAGTATTCGAAGAGTTTTTGAACTCAAGTCCTTTTCCATCCTTTAATCTTGTAGGGGTCACCAGGCAGGAGCGGCTTCATCAACACAACTTGTTGGCAAGTATTCTCTGTGCCTTTGCTTTCTGTTTCTTTTCCTAACTGCAAATTAGCACAAGGAACTACCGGTGACAGCTAACACGGGGTACAAAGGCTGGACGCCCATTTCAGTGTGCAGAGACTGTCATTCTAATGAACTTAACTATAAGGCAAAATAAGGACTCCCCATCCTCCAGCAGTGTCACAGTTCAAGTCCAAATGTCCCTAAAGGTAGAACAGAATTTTCCGAAAGACATATATAGAAATGACATCTCATACTGAGAGCCAACAGATCTGCTGTTGAGCCTGAAATGAAGATTAAGATCCAAGACGTTCATGCTGCCAGTCTTTCTTCTGAATGAAAGGAAATCTTGTCATACAGAAATCTGTTCCTCTGTAGAAAACCCATGCCCTGTACTTTGTGTAAGACAGAACACCTCCTGCAGAGTCAAAGAAGAAAACATGTGTTGGACCTGACCCATCAAGTCTCCCGACCGTGGGCCATGGAAAAGGAAGGGCTCAATAACAAATATGCGGCCAAAGTTGAGTTAATCTCATTTCTTCCTGGAGTTTTCCTACCTTCAGGAAGCAGGATTTTTTTTCACCCCTGATTTACGTGGTAGGTAGAACATGAGTCACGTAAGCAACTCTCCCGCTGACTTGGGAGATGGTTGTGGAGAAGAAAGCTGATGTTATCTGAGCCTCTGAACGCAGCCAACCTAAATCAGAACTCCCAGACTTGTTGGATTATTAAATACCCTCTTTAGTTCAGGATAGTTTGGGTTAGGTTTTTTCTTTATCGTCAATTTCAACTAAAAAGAATCCTGATACATTTTAGCTACTTATTAAATCCTCTACAGAATCTTGGACTATCAGAGCTGTAAGCGCTTCTGATGTATTCAAGTGCAGTCAGTATGTACAGTCAGACACAGGGGATTTGCCTTTGATTAACTGAAGAAGTTACAGGACTGATAACAGACCTTTGAATTGGTCTATCTGGTCTGAGTGAGATCCTAATGTCTCCTAATGTCAATTCTGTAGTTTAAAACACAAAAATAAAAAAGTTCCTAAACTTAGGGCATTGTTCTTTTCGAATGCTTTAGGAATGTCCCATCCTTGGTACTCCCAAAAGTGTTCTGATGACACAGTCGTGTTATCCTTTTATTTTTTTTTTCAGGGCACTTTTATTGCTATTATAACTCCAGAGTAAAATTCCTACATTCAATTTCATCCATTATTTACTGACAAGTTGGACAAGTTAGTTCTATTATTGGGCATCAGTTTCTCCACCTTAGAAACAAAGGTGATAAAACAATGCATACTTCAAAAGACTGCACTGAATACTACTGACAAAGTCTGCACAAAGTATTAATCCCAATGCCTTATACACAAAGTTCCATAATTTTGTTGATGTGTTCTGCCTATGTTATTTTGAAACACCACCGGGGGACAAGATGTTTATAGATAAGAAAGCCAAGAGCCAGAGAGGTTAAGGAACATGCCCCAGGAAACATATCTGTCAGTGGAAGAACCAGAATGAACTCCTAACTCATATATTTTTTAATATTGGGACATAATTATTTATACATCTTTATGAGGGAAAAGTATAATAATTCAATACATGCATATAAGATAGAATGATCAAATCAGAGAAATAAGCACTTACACTTCTTCAAACTATAATTGGTCCAGGTTGGAAACTTTCATGCGCTTCTGGTTAGTTTGAAATAAATCATGGATTACTAGAAGCAATAGCTGCCTACTATGCTATAGAAAACTAGAACTAACTCTTCCTCTCGAATGGCTTTTTTACTCCTTATCTAAGCTCTTTCTATCTCTCATATCCTCTTTCCTTCTTAGTCTCTTGTGACAAATATTCCTACTTATTTTCCTATTGGATTAACCTCTTCACTTCTACAAATGAGGGAGAACATGTGACGTTGACCTTAAAATGTATTTCACAAGCTGAGTGATCATTTCAGGTTTTGTTCACATGCTTCTATATTCATTAATATTTTCCTACCATTATTTTCTGTACTTATTCACTCAGAAAATATCTCCTGCACATCCTAGATGTCTCTGGTCTTAAGATTCATCATTTGGAGATCTGGTTCTAGTCCCTGCTACACACCGGTTCACTGTTTTTTAAATGGTTTTTCACTATGTCACCACTGAAGGCCAAGGGCAAACAACTTCAGGCATTCACTTCTCAAGAGACGAAAGATGTCTCTACGGCTCCTTCTATGCCCACCTCCTATTTTCTGTGCCCTGTACTACAGGCTGGGGGGACACTACAAGTCTAAGGACAAATGAGAAGACCAAACATAAGTGCTAGAATACAGTGTATGTCACCTAAATAAAATGATTTTTAATCAAATATACTTGATGTGGTTCCCACATGCCAGGTAGGCAGGAATACTGATTTCTGACATATTCTGGGGTCTTCTCCCTCCCCAAATGAATGATCATACAAAAACACTTCAAAAAGACTTGAAAACTTGTGGTCCCTGGGCCCAGTGAATGAAATATGTATGAGTTATGCTTGGTCCACAATAGGTTTTCAAAAATTTAAGACAATATTTAGAGAACTTTCTTATTAAAATTCAGATTTCTAGCTTTTCCTGAAAAAAACACAAACTCCAGTGACATAAGTCTAGAATCTGGGCAAGGGCTTTCCTCGTCTGCATCCTCCTGAGTAGAGGTGGAAGCTGGGTTTTATCTTTAAGCGACTATCTGAATTCAGGGAAATCGGCCATCATGGCTTTTCAGTCAAAACTTTTGCTGAAGAAAGTAAGACTGAAGTTGAAGGCTAGATAATATTAGATTGAGAAATTTAAGTATCTGAACTTAATGGAGATGGGGTATTTATTTTAACTAGTTAGGATACATCATGCTCTGATATTTCATTAGGTGTTTATAATTTCTAAACCTGGACAAATAGCTTATAATTGTTGTCTTCTTGGCCCCTAAGCCCATTTGAGTTTGTGATTCTTATCCTTAAATTGTCATACTGGTAAGCTGGCTCTCTGAATTTAAAAAAAAAAAAAAAACTCTAATCTGTAGAATTTTTGGAATTCCACATGTAAGTACTCTAACCCCATGTTTTAGGACAGTTTAATAGTTAGCTTACAACATTTCTGATTATTTTTTATGTGAATGTGTGATAGCAAGGATCAAGTCTAAAGTCTTCACATTGTGCTAAATTCTCAGCCCACTCTTTATTTTTGATTTTGAGACATGGTCTCTCACTAAGTCACTAAAGTGCCCAGGCTGAGCTTACCCCTGCCATCCTTCTGCCTCAGTCTCCCAGAGTGCTGGGCTTATAGGTCTATTCTGAAATTTTGACCATGGGCCCTGGTCAGCCTAGTCATCACCTTTAATACTCTAGGATTATCTAATTCCACAACACAGAGACATAAAAACTATGTTTGCTTCTCTTCCAGAGCTATACTCACAAGGAACCTGAAGTATAAGGGAAATTCTGTTCTAGTTTAGGAGACAAAGAGAGTTCTTTGCAACAACCAGAGGCCATTACAAAGCAACCAGTGCCCATCCCAAGTTTCTGCTTAAGATCCACTGAGAACAAATACCGTACTATACCCACAGGGAGTTTTCTAGGCTTCCTCCTAAAGCCATTCAACATTCCCTCAATCTTCTCGTCTTAATAAAAAAAATCTTCCACCCAGTTCTCAAGCTGGAAGATAACACAGTGTCCTTAATTCTCCCTGCTTCTCAGCCTCCATGTGCAGTCCAGAAACACTTGTAGTATGTCCCTGCCCAATAGTTATTACGAAACAGCCGCGTCTCTGCACCGCACACCAACAGCCCTAGTGACAACCCCACCAACTCTCCCCTAGAACACTGTTTTCTTCTGCTTCCTTGATTTTTTCCTCATATTGACTTTCCTAAAATTAGCTAGAGGCATCTTCTAGGAACACAAGTTAGGTCGTTTACTCCTTTGCTTTCTGCCATGCAATGGTTTCCCACCCGGCACAGAACAGAAGACTTTTTCCACATCGTGGGTTCATGGCCCGGCACGGCATGGTCATTGATGGTCATTGCCTTCTGTCTGCATTCATCATGTTCATGCACCTCCCCAGCGCTCTCTCTCTCTCTCTGTCTCTCTCTCCCCCCTCCTTTCTTTAGATCTTTGAACTCTCCCAGCTCTTCCTCACCACTGACTCTCCACCAGTTATTTCTTCTCTCTCTTTCCCCACACTGTTGTCATGGCCAGCTCTTTCTCATTCTTCAGGTTCCATCACAAACGTCATCTCTGTGCACAAACGTCCTCTGCCCCACAATCTGAAGTGGTTCACCCCAGCACCCCAACCAGGAAGCCCCATTCCAACAGCCTGTGAACCGTCATGTGCACAATTGACTTCTTTATGACTTGGGCCCTTGAACACAGAAAATGTAAATTTGACAAAAGCAGAAACCTTTCATGCCTCATTTTCTCTCTGTCTTCTGCCAAGTATAATACTTAAAAATGTACCATTTACTAAATATTTATTAAGTGGATGAATTAATACTCAAATCAATGAAGGATAAAGGTGAAGAAGCTTTGACATGGAATGATTCCTTCTGGTCTCAATGTCTTGGAAGTCTGTGGTCTTATGATCAGATTTTTGTACTTAGTGATGTGGTTCCCTCTCTGGTCGCAAAACAGAATTCAGAAAGAAGAGAGAAGCACGAAGCCACCAACATTCAGCAGCAATCAGAGAAGACTCCCTTGAGGCAGTGGTAGATACATTGCAATTTTTCAGTCTTCAGAATTACTTTCCAAATGGCATTTGCGTCTTATAAAAATCTAAGCTTCTATTCATTTGCCAACTATTCTACTGCATTTGAAATGCTGTATTTATAAAAACAAGACAGACATACTTTTCAGGAACATCTAGCTTCTGAACTGCACAGCACTTAAGCGACCTTGGGTGTGTGCTTGTGCTGATTACTAGGTTTAATCTGACACAGATAAAGTGCATGAAGAGTTTGCCCAGAGGCCCATTGACTCGACCCCTTGGCTTGGCTCCATATCTGAAGGAAGTATCTGTTCCACACCTTAGAGAAGACCCAGTTAGGACAGGAAGTGAGTCATGTGTGTTCCACAGAGGACTTACCACAGGTTGGACTATAATAAATGTGTGAAACACATTAAGATGGAACAAAATCATGACATATTTGTTCCCTCCCACAGGGTGACACATTTCATGACAACTTGATATAGTACCCTGAGATTTCAGAGCTGGAGAAGTCTACAAAAATCAATGCCGGGGCTCAAGGAATGGTATCATGGTCAAAGCACTTGCCTTGCATGTATGTGTAAGGCCCTGAGTTCAATTTCCCAGAACCACATAAAGCCGGGCCTGGCGGCACACACCTGCAATCCCAGCACTCAGGAGGCTGAGGCAGGAAGATTGCCAATTGTTTAAGGGCAGCCTGGGCTACATAGTGAGTTCAGGACCAGCCCGGGCTACAGAGCAAGAACCTGTCTCAGAAAAAAAAAAAAAAAATCACTGCCTGCCTCTCTCATTGCTTAATGAAGAAATTGAGGCCCAAAGAAGGCAGATGCTTTGTCCAATCTCACCCAGCACATTCTAGAATAGAGTCAACACTAGGCTACTGTGCTGGATCCCAGCCAAATGTTCTACAGAAACCTACACCTGCAAGCTGATTGTTCAAAATCTATTGTATGCTTTTGTTTAATCCTCGTCAGTAATTTGGTGCACTACTCAGTAACTGAATATTACGCAATTAAAATATAAAATTTAGCATGTAACCTCTAGTGACATTGGAGTCCTAGAACATCCCAAAGGGATGAGCTGAAAATAATAAAAATCTTTACATAATAAAATATAAGACAATATCTGTGAACTTATAATAAGAGTGCTACCTCAATTGTTGGCAAATATTAAATCATTTTTAAAATAAGAAAAATAATTCTCCTCATTCTAATATTCATAGTTAAGATTACTTGGCTTTCTCAACAACCTAAACATTTATTTTAGATAATGAAGCTATAGAAAGTAGCATGACAACCTGCTAAGCAGTCATATGAAGTATTGGTGACTGGAAGAGAGCTATTTACTTCAAAAGAAGAAGAAGAAGAAGAAGAAGAAGAAGAAGAGGAGGAGGAGGAGGAGGAGGAGGAAGAAGAGAAAAAAGAATTTGTGAATTGAACATTTTTGGCTGTCAAGTGATTGGAACTTAGATGGTAATGGTGTCTCAAGACAGGTACATTTAAACATGGTTCCTGACAGTTCTACAAGAGTCATTTGCCTAATTTGTTTAAATCTAGTCTGAAAAGATGCAACAAGGCCTCTCTAATGGCGGAAAGCAGTAGAAATATCTCATTCCTCAAAACACCTCAGTTCACTTTCTTGAGTCTGCATGGCTCCAAGCTCCCATGGTCCCTCATGTCAAAGAGACAGAACTAAGCCTACTGTCAGACCCCTCTGCAAAATCAGTTTTTGTGGTGACATTGAGGCCTTTCACTTGTGGGCCTCAAATGTAGACAGTCTAGCAATCACCTTGCTAAAAGAAGATTCCTGGATCTCCTTCCAGAGTATCTACCTCCTAAGTCTAAGAGCACTCCAGGAATCGACACTATCATGAGCCCCCAGGCGATCCTGACAAGCTCAGATGGGGGATTGAAGATACCAAAGATAGCTAAATCCTCTTTTCTCTGGGTCTCAGTTTGCCCATTTGTGAAATGAGTTCACTTGTCTAAGACCATCTCTGAGATCTCTTCCTAAGTCAGGCAATGATGCTTTTATAGCTTAGGAATTGGCTGGGCCCCTGCTTTGAGTCTGAATTGCCTTGTAGCTCACAAAGGCCACGTGCTTACATAAGCAGGCTTTCAAACACAGTTCATCCACACCAAACACAGTGTGACCTGGAGCTAAGGAGTGCACCCCCGTTCAGGCCCCAGGTAGAGCCCATCATACACTCACAAATCCAGTCCCCCAGGATTAAGCAGATTGGACTACACGGAAGAAACACAACATGAAAAGAGAGTGGGCTCCTTACAGATGCGGGACGCAGGTAGAATCTGTTCTTTTTTTCTTTCTTTGAGGCATTTTAATGATTACACAAAGTAATTGCAAAATTTCTCTTTAAGGTTTGTAAATCATCAAAATCACAGGGGCAACTGTTGCAGCGTGTTCTGCGAAGGAGCTTCCTATGGATCCTCTGGGTTCCTAAAACTACAACTTGCCCTGACAGTGACTTTTCCTATCTATAATTACTCATCCTCCCCTCTGGGCTCAGGTGTGCTTGGCCAGACCTTTGTAAGGTTAAAAACATTCCCAAGTGCCTCATCGTTTCTGCATCTGGACTCCGCACTCTTTCTTTGAAGCTTTGTTTTCAGGCTCTGACAAGTTACTCAATTTTGTTTCTCCATGTTCTCCAGTATTTGTATGTCTATACCCTTTGTCAAATACAGAAAGGATAGTAAAATACATGGTAGAAACAGAGGAAAATAGAGGGAAACCCACATTGTCTAAGCCTCTCAAGTCCCAAATGCAGTGGCATGCTCATAGGCTGAGAGCCATCTGCAATGTAGAGCAGCAAGGGTCACAAGCTCGAGGAGTATGTTCAAGTTATTCAATCTTCACTAGCTAGAACATATGCCCTCTAATGCTAGGTGGAATTATTTATGACAAAATTATATGTAATAGAATATAATGTATATTTTAAGAAAAATTTCATAGAAGTTGAGATTATAATGAATCAGCAGTGTTAAATGTGGTGTGCAAGAAATTATTATTTTTTCTATCTTTTATGAAGCAAAAAGATTCTGATTAGCAGTGGCTATTGAGTATTCCCAAAGTGAGCTAATAGAACATTCAGCTGTGAACGCAACAATGCATTGACCCATTAATCTGACATTAGTGCGCCGTGATCTAGTCACCTTACAATAGATCCCTGTCTTAGCACATGAACATTGGGAGGGGCCAATGTCAAGTCAAACCAAAACAAGTATCAATACACCTTTTCCAAGTAACAGTGCCCCTCCTCCTGCAGGTAATATAACCTTCTTTTAGTCCCTTGACCTCACCAGCTTCAGGAATGGGGATGAGACCAGAGCCAATCAGAATAGACTTTCTTTTGGTTATGAGGACTATTAACTATAAGACCTGCACACTTTTGAAAAGATTTAGAAAAGAATTTCCTTTTTCCCTGGAACTGTTGTCAATCCTCTTGCCACCGTGAAGGATAGACCATGGTGGACAACTGACCCAAGGAAGCCAGGATGAGACTTCGAGCACAGAGAGTAACAACAGCTCAAGATTCTCCTCAGCTCCAGAGCCAGTAATACACCTTTTCCTTCCTATCTTTTCTCCTTCTTTCTATTTTTCTGAGAGCACTATCAGTTTGCCTTTGCCACTTGCAAAATAATTCTATCTAATCTCACCTTTGCCATTACTAACTAAAAATGTCTCTAAACTCCAAGGATCCCGGGTTGAGGATCATTGACCAAGCATCAAGGTGATCAAAGAAGTGAATTTGTTAGATAAGATCTAACCCATATTTTATTCAAATTTCCACCTCAGATTCCTCAGGTCACTGATTCATATTTATAGAGCACCCACCATGTAAGAAAATCCTTTCCCAAGATCTACAAAAAAACCAGGATCTGGCATCACAAACTGGCAAAGAACTGAGAAGAGGGTGTGGTAAATTACAAGGTTACTTAGAAAGAGCTATTTCCCATTAGAAAGCAATAAGGTAGGTGCCATGAGAGTCCCAGGGAAAGAAGAAAAAACCTTCTAGAAAAGACTTTTAGGAAGGCTTTAAAAAACAAGAAAGGTTCAGTAGAGTCGGGCCTTGAGGGATTGAGTCACACATGAATTGTACAGCCACACTCTGCCTTCTGGCCTCATATTCACCAGCTTAAACCCAACTAGAATTTGTTAGCACAGGGTCAAGCCCTGGGGGAGCAGAACAGCAGCCACTGCCCCAAGGCCATGCAAATGGACCGGAGGAGCCTCAAGTGGACCCAGGTCTCAGGCCATTCAGAAGTACATTAGGAGAATCGTAAGATAAGAGCTGTATGTCTGTAACATCGCTTCAGAACATCCAGGAATCATAAGACAGTAGGACATCATAGAACCAAAGAATGTGATCGCTGGCTGGGACCTTGGGAAATAATCAGCCTGCTTACTTGACAGAACAGCACCTGGCAATCTGAGAGGTCAGTCACTTGTCCTGCAGAGTCGTTCCAGAATTTCAGGTTCTCCTGCTACTGCCCTGCAACAGCAAAAATGGACAACATCATTATATAAATTTGATTTCATCAGGAATAAGAAAATTCTGGAGTTGTGTTCAGACAGTGGTATCTTTTATCTGGACAGCTTCCTGTACTTCCCTTGTCTCAGCGCGTCCCTTGATTTTCAGATGAGTATGAGTCATATAGGCCTAAGGAACTCAGACTTAGAGGACTTTCAGTGACTTAAATCCCCACAAGAAAGCCCTGGCCAGCGATGTACTACTCTTTTGAGTTCTTCATTGGTCCCTGGTTAAATTTGGGTGCTACCTTGGAGTGGCAGTCTGGGAACTGGCCCCATGTCCTGCAAGCCTCTCTTCCAGAGTTTCTACAATATTAACAATCAGAAAAATTATTATTCTACTTGCAAAGAGGAAAGCAGGGAACATGTGGGGTGGAAGGCTTGTCCCCAATTACATGAAGGGTCCTGGGTAGGATGAAGTAGAAGCTTTTCTGTCTCCTAATAATTTTCTTGGCTTTTTGTTTCTTTGTGCAACTTTTACCATTCACTCCCATGTTCATATAATTATCTCAACAACTCTGTGAAGCAGGTAAAACAATGCTCTCTTGTGCCTGCTTCCCAGATGAAGTACCTGAGGCTGGGAGATAGGATGCAGTCTGACTCCTTTCTCCTGTTGCTTACTTACTAAGTGCCAGAACTGTGCCTGTCAGAGCCTAACTTGCCTCGAGGGTGGTCAGCAAGTACTTTATCACATCCAAAGTGTCACCAATAGTGCAGAGGAAGGATGAGAGGCCAGGGGACTCTGTGTGAGTGACAAGGGAGCTGAGGTGAAAGGTAGCTTGGTCCTCTTTCTGGAGGCAGGTACGACACTCACAGCAAAGCTACTCCTTTGTAAACTTCTCGTATCAGTAACTACCTCTGACCACAGGAATTGTTATATTATATAGTGAAAATATACAACCCACACTGGGTGGCAGCTAAGCTGATGAATGAATAGGCTCTGCCTACAGGAGTGCAGCTCACAGATATTGACTACATTTCACGGTTGGTGCTGAAGGTGGGCGTGAAACAATCCTCATCTACCTCCTCATCTCTAAGGAGCGTGCCTTCCTACCAGAGGACACAGCCTTACAGACAGGTGAATGAATGGTCGCACCCTGTGACAAGAGCTAGGGTACCGGTAGGTACAGTGCGCTCTGGAAGCCACAGGAGGAGGATGTGACTAAGCCGCCTCCCCCCCCCCCCCCCCCCCCCCCCCCCCCCCCCCCCCCCCCCCCCCCCCCCCATAAAGCCTTCAGGCTGTGAGCCTCCTAAAGGCAGCAGGGACTGCCATGGCTCATGCTTCCCTCTCTAGCAAATATAACGCAGGAACATTGCAGATCACCTGCTAGAGCTTTCTGAATGAACTCTCCTAGAGGAATCATGAAAGTCTTTGCAGGCAGGTGATCTGAACTACATGACTGAGTTTGCAAAGCCCCTCAAGCTACCTGTCTGGGGACAAGGCCCCAGACTTCAAAGCCTCGCTTGCATCTGTGCTCAGAATCAGCTGGTCCCCGGAGGCTTCTCTCACCTGCTGCCGTTATCTTGAAGGGTAGAGTAAGATCAAGGCTCAGGGAACATCACAGCCACCAGTAGCCCGGCTCATCCATCAGGGCTTGAGCACTTCACCTTGAACAAGGGAGATAAGAGAACAAAATAAGGCCTGACACAGCCTTATCACCTGATAATACAACCTCAGTTTTTCCATTAAAATAACTGAGAGCCATAGTCCTGTACTTTGGCTGATAAAGAGATCACAGGAAACAAAGCTATTAATTTTTATCTCTACTCTGCACTAGCACATTTGAAAGAGCGCAATATATCTCAGGGGGAAATACTTTTCCTAACAGCGCAAGTCAGGTATAATTTTTTTCCCCACTTCACTTTCATTTCTCATGTCATGTCCACCACTAACTTCTAGGAATTTTTAACCATAGCTGTACTGAGTTCAGTGGGTCTGGCAATATCATCACTATTGCACCACTTTACAAATTCTGCCTCTCCTATCCTAATGCTATCATTGGAGGGTTTTGTGCAGATATTTAGAGCTTAATTTAAGGGACTTGAGGAAATTAATCGCCTCTCTAGGCCTTGATAGTTCTATCCTTAAAATGAAAATCTGGATAGTTGATCTTCAGGATTATTACCAGCTTCTACACTTCAGGGTCCCGTGACTCAAAGGGACACAGACAAGATGAATTTTGATATCAATAGCAGACTTCTTATGCATCAGGGCTACCAGATAACAGTAGAATTAGTCAACTATCATCCCTGCCTCAGAGGGCCTGTCTGGCCTTCCCCATCAGATGAGAAGTCCATGGGGTCGTCTGAACATGTGCACCTGGAACCCTGATCCCCTTTCCAGAACAGAATCTGGGTACCTGGAACCCGGAAGCTATCAACACAGATGGTCCAAAGCCTACACCCAAGCTTGTCTCTCCCTTGGTTCCTCGTTAGCAGATCGGATAACAGCCCCAGAGTTCTCAACTCTTGGTGCTAGGGAATAGGTCATAGGTGGGAGAAATAATTGATGTTTGTTATAGTTTGGATCTCAGATCTCCAGATGGCCATGTGTCAAAGGCTTAGTTCCCAGCCTGCGTTACTACTGGGAGGTATGAGAAGCATCAAGAGGTAAAGCCTAGTGGAGGGAAGTTCGGGCATTGGGGGTGTGCCCGCGAACGACTGTGTTGAGACCCCAACTCCCCCCACCCACTTCTCTTTTTGTTTTCTAGCCACCATGAGGTCAGCAGCTGTGCTTCTCCATTCTTTCCTCTTCATAATATTGTGCCTCACCCCAGGCCCAGAAAGACAGGACCAAGTGACCATGGATGGAAGCAGCTCAAACCATGAGTCAAAATCAGTATTTCTTTCTTATCAGTTGAATATATGAGATGTTTTTTTTTTTTCCAGCAGAAAGAAAGCTGGATAACACAAGGCTTTTCCTCCACTCTTTTTTGGTCTCGGGAATACTTGAGTGGGAGCATCTGAGACGTATTCATATTTGGGAGGTGCCCACGCACATCCACGATAGGCCGCCAATGAGTGGTGATGGGGACAGGAGCAAGCAAGCACTGTCCTTTGTGTGCACTTACACCTGGCCTGCAGATGCTGGGGAAAGGAGGCTGAATCCCTTGGAACAAGGTGGTAGGATCCTTCTAGGAATGTGATGAGAGAAAGCAGACTTGGTTATTGAGCACCACACGCCTGGTAAGTATAACTACGTGTCAATATCTGATAGCACCAAGATCCCAAAGCAAACCCAATCTCTCTCAAACGTGTCATGGGCTTCACTTCAGGAGAATTTTCACCTCATATTTTGGGCTCTTAGTACCTCTTATGCTTGCCCCATAATGAAGCTATCCTTAGAATTGGCAGCTTACTCATTCCTAGAAAAAATAATAAATAACGAAAAACCTTAAAGAGACATATAGGCAAAGCACTAGAGCACTAAACACACAGACCTGTCACTGTAGGAAAGGAAAGAAATGATCATCCTAGGAACCTCAGATGTGCTTGTTACTTAACGGAAAAATAAAATAGCACTGAGCTTCCTGACTGCCAAGGCCAAAATAGAAAAATGATGGATTGTCTGGTTTCTGTTATGTGATCAAGTACTAATACCCATCCTTCAGAGGAGTCAATTCTACTAGGCAGAAAATTTAAGGACAAGGCTTGTCACCTGCTTCCTTTAGCAAGAGAAACTAAATAACATAAATGACCAAATCCTCAACAATGTCTTTTTTAAGCAAGGGAGAGTTATTCTTTATTATTCTTTATTATTTATTCTATTTCTATTATTTTATTTTATTTTCTATTATTATTTATTGTATTTCTATTATTCTCTATTTATTCTTTATTATTCTTTATTTATTATTATTCTTTTATTATTCTTTATTCTTTATGTAGACACTTAAAAAAATCCAAAGACATGCTTCTAAACAAACAAAATTGGGAAGTCATCACTACGAGAACCTGAGTAATCAAAACTGAAATAAGAACATGAAAGAGAGAGAGAGAGGAGCTATTTAGGCAAATGCATCTCCCATGTCTCCAGCCAGTACTCATCATGGCGCCCAATATTGAAAAAATATAAAAATTTATCCTGTAGGACTTAAAAGTGAAGAATCAGTCATACTTTTACCCCCACAAGCAAGACAAGGTAACACTTTTATCTTTAAAAGTTCTACAATTTTAATACCTGCTTTGTAGTAACTATTTATTTTAATACAAAACTAATTTTCCCCAAATCTTTGCAAAATTTGATACCCCGGGAACACTATGGCTTTGAGGGTGCCCGAACATTTGTGAAAACTTGTTTGAAACCATGCCTTCCTTGTTCCATAACAATCAAATGAGGTAGGTAGTATCTATTTTCATGAATGGGGAAATTGAAGAAGAGATGAACTAATTTTTCTGAGAGGATCAGAATACGTAATGTTTGAATAAAACCCAGATTTCTTTTTTCCTTGGCTTCCAGAATGCTAATTTTATCATTTAGGAAATAATCAAGAGGTGAGGTGAGTGATCCAACTCAAGTCTCAATGTTACATTAGTGAGATGCAAATCCTCCCCACCCCGAGCTCATGATGGACCAGAATGGCTGAGATGACTGCACTGGGCTTCCAATGTCCCCGCACATTTCACCCTGACATTCACAAATGCCTCCTGACTCATTGCCAGATTCTTCTATAGGATGAGTCACCCCATGCTCAAATTTTTATCCCGAGTCAGTTCATCCATCAGCCACGTCATAAGTCTGGAATAGGAAAGAGGATTCTCTGCCCAGGGCTCCCCAGTGGATGTCTCAAGCCTTTGTAGCACTGACAGTAAATCTTCTTACCCTCGTGAGGCACACAATCGATCGTGAAATCTGCATGAGGCAATGAGAAGACTGAAAGGCCAGAAGCCTGGTGACCTGGGTCCTGGTCCTGATTCTGCCATCAGATGGTTGTGGGAAAACCACTTAACACATTGGTACGAGGTGTGCCCGGGAATGATGAGAGAAGCCCTGAGCCTCTCTCCAAAGGAGATGGTGAGAAACAGTGAGATAATGTCTGGGGAGTTCTTTGAGCTCCTTGGAAGGAAGAGACGACACCAGCATAAGGTGTTATTACTCCCAAGCCCACAGTAGCCAAGCGCATCACAGTCGAGGTTCCTACAAAAACCTCTTCATCTCCTCCACATGAAAGAGCAGGATGGTCCTTCAGCTTCTCACCCAGGTGAGCTTGTCAAGGTTTGCAGGACTGGGGAGGGGAGTCACTTATCTGATTAAAGGTGATGACTGCTCTTAAAATTAAGGCTCAGACTTTTGGAGCTAAGACATGGCAGCAATAAAGTAGCTTACGCTATTCATTTAGAGAAGCAGAGGCCAGAAAGTTTCTTAAGTCACATTTCCTGAGGGCCTGCTATGCCACTGAGAGGTTCTGGATAGGAAGATGGCCTCTGGCTCCTGTGGGCCTCTACCTCCACAGAACTCTGCCTCAGAGGAAAAGCAGGCAGATGTGTATTGTGCACGAGGCCATCTGGCTATTACAGCAAAGTGCCACCAAGACTATGACAAAGGCTGAGCCTCCGTTGTTCTGTAGCAGTTTGTCCCTGGATAAATCACATCAACATTCAGAGGCTCAGAGAAATGAAAACAAGAGCAATGATATCACCTTCTGTCATTTTTATCATGTTCAATGGTTTCCTATTAATTTTGTAATTACCTGCTGAGTCAGTTCTAATAAGAAAACGAGGATGGGAACATCTGACTATCTCCTCACACTACAGAGCCGAAATCTGAGGCTTTGAGAGATGAAGTCTCACGTGTGTGGCCTTGACCCAATTATGGACGGGGTCATCTAGAAATGAATTGAGACGCTAACAGCACTTGGGTCCTCAATGACCTGCATCTCCTTAGGTAGATACGAGGGATTTCTAAGCTCTATCATTAATGTTCTGAAGGGGTTCAAATTTGCTGAAGAGTCACAGGGTCAAGTAGGCTTTTGATAGCTTTTCTTTTTCAGAAAATTTTAAAAGGAGTCAGAACGTATCTCCTTCAACTAAGCTACTAATAAAATGTATCTTAATTCAAATAACCTCATGATTTAGTAAGAACGCTGTATCATTTTATACTTTAACATTTAAGTTTGACAAATAGAACCTGAATAGTTTCTTAGTCAAATATTCGAATATCTAAAGCAACCCTCCCCAGGCCTGTCCTACTCATGATCCTAATTTCTAACCTATTCTCAACTAACTCCCAAACTTTCTCATTTTCCTGCTCTTTCCCACTTTTAGGGTTATTTGTTTGGAGAATCATTTTAGACTCTTACTCTACAAAGATGATGTATGCATGTATGGAAATGTGCAATATGCATAATGGAATATTATTCTGCCATAAACAAGAATGCTATCCTGTCATTTGCAGAGACTAGATGGAGTGAAAGCTCATTGTGTTCAGCAAAACCAATCAGGCACACACACACACACACACACACACACACACACACACACACACACACACAAATAAATAAACAGCGCATGGTGTCTCGTATAAGAAGATGTAAATAATATTCAATCAGAATCTGAATGCATAATTAAGACTCTGTGAGGCTCAGAAGCTTGAGAGGAAGGGAGAGAGGGATGTTGGATCACAGTTCCGAAAAAGGCAGAAGTTGTAAGTTCGAGTGCCCCATAGCACAACTAGGGAGCGGTAGTGCACCAACGAAGTGCTATGTGTTTGATGACTAATTAGAAAGAAGAGCTCAAAGTCTCCAGACACAAAGTAACCATAAGGAGAGACAGACATTAATTACCCTGATTTGATCAGTACATAGTGTACACATGGATTGAAATGCCATACCGTAACACAGTAATACATGCAATTATTACATGTTAAGCAAAAATTTTTTTTCAAATTTAAAAAGACAGAAATGCTAACTACTCTGATCCAATCATAACACACTGTATACATGTATTGAATTATCACCCTGTAGCCTATAAAATTATAGAATTAAAATAATAAATAAATATTGGACTTTGGTCCTTGTATGAAAGATCAAATTCTATATATACTGTTATACAGTTTCTTAAAGTGAGCATAGGGTAGAGAGTTCACCATGCCATGTTAGGTGTGTAGATAGTTTGGTAGTGCAGTCCCTGTGCAGAGAGATTCGTACTCCACAGTATCACTACACCTCCATTTCTTCATGAGCTAAACCGAGCAGGATTAGTTTCCAGCTCTGCGGGAGACCACATGGTTTAGGCCTACATCAAGGGGTATCTACTTTTTTCTCTATTATGAACAATACTATGATGAGCTTAGTACATGTATTTCCTTAGAAGAAAAAAAAAATAATGCTGTACTTTGTACACTAAACCTGGGGTCCGTAATCTCCAAGCTATGGGCAAGTCTCTGGCCTTGGAAGGACCCGGCAGCTGGGGCAGATGAGCAAAGCTCTTTCTGTCAGTGCACTCCTATTAGGTTCTAACACTGCTGGAGATTACACAGGAAGTGGAGATTTGTTGCCCTAGTCCTTGGGAGAACAGTCTTCAACTAACCAGGTCCTTGGTGTAAAAGAAGCTGAGACCAACATTCTAAAAAATAGCTGCCAAACTCCTGAGACAGTACTGATTGGCAGACCTACTAACAGTGTACGGGAACCTGTTTTCTTATGCTTTTGATAAAAGTTGATATCGTTAAATTTTTTTTTTACAATTTGATAGTAAAAAGAATACATATTATTAACTTTAATTTGCATTTTGTGTATATTTCCCTTTAAAAGTGAGAAACACGTATTAACCTTCTCCAGAAAACAACAACAACAACAACAAAAAAAAAGATAATGCTGGAAAGATAAAAGTCTGGGGTTGAAGGACTTGGAATGGTTTCCGAGATCTACTACTGATAAGCTGAGGGATTTCTGGTAAGCTGCTCAACCGTTTTAGCCTCACCTTCCTGCCAGTGTGGAGCTGAAGGAGGGCAGTATTCAGCCTTCCTCCAGACTGTGAGGTACTCGTTACCAGCAAGCTTTCTAAATGGTTAGCTCTGTGCAACTGGTAGGTGCTATCTGATTTTAGAAGACTATAACCTGATTGGCAATGAGGGAATTACGTATTTCCAAGTACCAAGTAGCTATAATATCCTATATTATTTATTTAGTCAGACTTTCTTAGCAATTTGAAAGATTAGATGTTTGAGTTTGACTCGCTGTTTGATATTTTTTCTCTCACTCTCTCTTTTATTTAATACAAGTACACACAAAACCAGATCTAGGTGAGCTCCTTAGCAGTGAGACATCATGTTACCTAAACCCAGAACCTCTGTTTCACCCGGAGAAATGTTCTAGTCTCTTCTAAACCAGTTTTTCTATGTCCTAATTGTACATTTGCGAGAAAGCAAAGTACTCTCTAATTGGAGAGAAGGAAGATTTGATAAACCTGTGACAGAATGAAATTTTCACGATAAAGGAATGACATAGAAGCACTGAGGAAATACACAGGACTTTCTTTGCTTTGCTTTGCTTTGCTCTGATTTTTTAGGTTTTTACAATAGAAACCCATTTCTCCCACCTGGTAATATGCAACACTCAGCCAACATGCTCTGAGCAGGCCCAGTTCCCAGCTCTGAGGGAGACCATGTGGTCCAGACCTACATCAATCAGCCATTGTTGTCACCAGCACGCGATTGACTTAATTGGCTCACAGAGGCACACGATACGAGAAGTCAGTCTGAATAAACCTTGGGGTCTACAGAACAGGCTGGGACAGAGCAGTTTCCTATTTCCCCATTTCACAAGATCCTGACGAGATTTAACTCTAGAAGTGTCTAGAGCTTTGTTGAGGGGAAACACGGTCTGAAAATTTGGGTAACATAAAGAAAGAGGCACTAAGGGATGGAAGGAATGAAAGCCAAATCTCAAGAACCTACCAAAGCCGGATGGCCTCCTGACACGTCTGTTATACAAGCTGATGTATCATCTCTTGTTCCTCCCACAGACTTTTGTTGGTTGAATCTGACACTCTGTCACTTGTCGTAAAGCACACAAGTGGAACCAAGTGTACAATTCATGGTCAATTCTTTCTATACACGAAAGGCAACAACTGTGGTGTGAGGGCAGAAGTCCAGGCCTGGGAGCAGGAGATCAGGATCTGTCACTGGCTTTGTCTCTTTGAAACTGACTTTCTGTGGCTGTGAGCTGAGAGAGTTGGACAAATCACTCTCCCCCGACACTCTCAGAAACTGCAAACCTGCAAATCTCCATACCCATATGATCGCTGAGTTTGTCAAACGCTGACCCTTTGAAGTATTTCTTGCATTACAGCAAAGGAGGGTTTAAGTAGCCACCGAGGAAGGGACATGTAGAACACAAACAATTAGGTTCTCTGTATCTTGGCAGAATTGGCCTTCAGCAGAGGAACAGCATTTGCAAGACATAGAACATTCTTCCCACTGGGTTTTGGAAAAGACCCGGGCATTATGGAGAGAGTCTCTTGCTATTCATGGCTTGCCAGTGAGAACAGCCAAGAAGGAGCAAAGGTCACGTGGCCAGGCCTACCGCAGGCACAGAATGTTCTGTGCAGCTGACGGCAGGGCAGAGATTAGGAGTGCCCGGTCCCCCGTGGAGGTTTCTTATGAAATGTGGGTTAAAACATCCTGCAGCACCCTTTGCATGTAAAGATTTGTGCTCAATATTAACTGGTTGTTTCTTCAGAAAGTATTATGCCAAGCTTTTTCCATACAGATTATTTTTTTAAACCCCAAATAACCCAACTACGGACTTATAGAATCTCCAGTGTAGAAAATGAAAATTATAAAAAGATGAAGTTTCAGTAACTTTCCCAATGTCGTATGAACGCAGTCCCAGTTAACAGCACTAGTGAGGTCAAGCTAAGGGCCTCCATGGCCAGTTTCATGTCACCTCCTTCCACTCCTCCGCTGTGCCACACACAGGAGTCACACACACAGGGATCAGAAGCACATGCTTCGGTCCCTTCTCATAGCAACTCTGTGAATACTCAGGATCAGACTACTCCGGCCATTCACACGCATGGCATATCCTTGACTGGACTGAATTCTTAGAGTTTGGGGCTTTCTGTGATCCACCTGTATGTTTCTCATATTGCCTTGCACAAAAACGGAGTGTAAAAAATCCAGTCCTTGTCTCCTGGTACCCACTAATCATCAGAGAACTGCGCCTATCCAAGGGTCAGAGACTAGATGTCCTGAGGAGCCAGACAGGTCATGGAAACACAAGAAATTCCAAGCCATTTATGAGATGGTTGAGAGTATCACCTAAGCCAATCAGGTTCAGGATGACTTCACAGACAAAACAAGAAACAAAAGCAGAAAGCCAGGCTGCACTGGGCTCTGCCCAACAGTTTACAGCCCCCACTGTGACTGCCCTCGTCCATTCACCTTGGAGTGGCATTAAGCACATAATCAACACTAGAATGTACACCTCAGAAACTGCATAAGTGATTCTCACTTAACACAGCTATGACACGCACTAGACATTTAATAAATGTTTGCTAAATAAACTTCGGAGTTACATTAATGTCTACCTAAACCGCCATGGGCCTCATTAAGATAAACCTCTGTAAAGAAAGCTATTGAGTCAGTTTGCACTCTCTGGAAGCCAGAATATTGATAGTGTTTGGGTGAGAATGTATTCATACCTCAGGTACCTATATGTACCATAGTATAGGCTGAATGTTCGTTATCCAAAATCCTTTGAAGTATTTTCATTTTTAATTTTTAACTTTGGTATATATGTAAAAATGAAAACTATTTGGGTTATGACCCAAGTGTAAGTGTAAAATTTATTTGTTTTGTACACACCTTACACACACAGTATGAAGACAATTTTTTAGAATATTTGCAGAGTGCCTTGCAGGTAGTTAGATGTGGAATTTTCCACCTGAGACGTCAAACTTGTACTCAAAAAGTACTTTGGACCATTTCATAGTTCAGATTTTCAGATTAGGGATGCTTAACCTGTACTTACGTGTATTTTGTTGACACTAAGGGGGTGACCTGAATGATCCCAAAACTCTAAAATAAGAGGTGTATACAGCTTAGGATTGTGTACTGTATCCAATCAATTATTTACACAGTTATGGAGCTGGGCCATAACGCTGAGCAAAGCAGATACAGTCCTGTCCTTATGGAACCTGTGGTCTAGAAAGCAGCTGGCTACATAAATACGTGCAACACCCAAAATATCAAGTACTCAGAACCATATCGAAATGTTCGGGAGGGTCAAAGAAGTGATGCATAATTTGGCCAAAGAGGGGAAGAAAGAGTATAGGCCATGGACCCATGGAAGAAATGAGTGAAGCCAGTGTGTGTGACCAGAGGAGGGAGCAAGCACTTAAGAGACTAAAAGATGTTAGACCTTCCCGGCATATAGCATAGTGTTTGGATCTGGAGTGTCCCCCAAAGCCTCATGTATTTGCATGCAGTGGAATAACTGTGGAACCTTGTGCTGTTGCTATCAGGAGATCAGGCTTGGCTGGAAGAGACAGATACTTGGGGCTTGATCTGCAGGGATTATGTTAACTTTCTGAGATTTGGGGATGCCCAGGCAAAGCTTTGAGGTGTGTGTTGTTGACTTCTTGTAGGCCAAGACCTGAGGGAAGTCACCCACACTAGTGTGGCGGTCTCCACTGGCAGTTTGAATTGAGTAAAGGAAGGATGAAGAGACATTGTTACAACTTCTTCCTGGGAAGTCTCTGGCCTTGCCTGAGTCTCCTGACGTCAACTGGCTCCTGCTTCACCTAGCTTTCTGTCTTCAGTGGGGTGAGCAGCTCTTCAGCTTCTGCCATGCGCCTCCACCATTGCCAGCTGCCATAAATGGACTGTGTGAGACCTTCTGAAACGGTGAGCTAAATAAGTCTTTCCTTCCTTCAGTTGTGGATGTCGGGTATTTTATACCAGCAACCAGAAAGTAACTAAGACATGTAAGGCAGCATTTTTTGTCTTTATTCTAAGAGCAAGGTGGGTTACTTCTCTGTTACAGAAAAAGAATGATTGGATGATGCTGTAGTTTTCAGTTTCTTGAACCTGTCATCTTTCTGTAGGATGTTACTTTGTTATACACCTTGCCCTTCATGTCTAAAGGAGCTGTGGCAAAGGAGAAAAGTTTTAAACCCTTTGGGTTAAGAAAAGTCATTTCCTTGGATGTGCCAATGGCCATCTTTTCTTCCCATATGTCAAGACACAGCCACAGTAACATATTAGATTCCCGCCTGAAAGCTGGATCTCAGAACCCTAACATTAGTTACTTCATGTTCAATTTCGTGAAAGCCAACTTCTTCTCATCTGTTGGGTTATATAGACTACATTTTAACCTGAAAATTATCATAGAGATCCCACTTAATATGATTTACATCTTTTTAAAATTTTAATGACCATTTATTTACATTGATGTCCCCCCCAAAAAACTTAAGTTTTGGCCTTTGACATAATTCCTGCAGATCAAACAAAATGTATACTTAATATCTACGAGGAAGACTGCAAAACCTTGATAAAAGAAGTCAAACAAAACATAAATATTGGAGAGATAGTTCCTGTTTAGAGATGAGAAAGCTCAATATTGGCAAGTATGAGTTCTTTCCCAGTTGATCCAAAGAGTCACCATAACCTCAGTCAAATTCCACTAAGTTATTTTGTAGATATTAACAAAAAGATTCTAAATTTTATCAGGAAAAACAAAAATTCATAATAAAGAGGGACAAAATTGGAAGGCTGCAATCATTATACTATAGAAGTACAAGGCTAACTATATAGTAACCCAGAATGTGTGAATCAACAAAAATGAACAGAAAGAACATAACATAGATTCTAGAAATGGAACCATACAAGTCTAGTCAATTCATCTTCTGATAAGTAGATAAGGAGCAAAGGTAAAATGGACTTCACTAAAATTAAAATTTCTATACTTTGAACGACACTATTAAAAATAGAGAAATTACAAGTTAGAAAAAACCGCAAAAAACACATATGACAAAAGACTTGCATCCAAAATGTATAAAGAACTCTTAAAACCCTACAATAAGAAAACAGCTCAATTTAAAAATACACAAATGACCGGAATAGACACGTCACAAAAGAAGATGCAGGGACCAGAAATAAGCATATGAAGGAACTCAGGATGCCAGATGTCAGTAAGGAATTGCAAACTAAAACAGTGATGAGAAGTCACTATTCCCCTATTAGGATAATTAAAACCCAAAGCACTGACATTAGCAAGAGCTCTGAGGTGGGCAGCAACAGAATTCTTCTTCATTGCTCACAGGAATGCAAAATGAATGTTTGGAAGATAGTTTGCCAATCTCTCACAAAGTTAAAGAAACTATCACCATACTCCAGACAAGGTGTTCCTTAGCATTTAACCAAACGAATTGAAAACATGTGTCCACCTAAAAACCTACATATGGTTGTTTATGGTAGCCGTATGCATAATTGCTGAAACTTGGAAGCAAAAGAGATGTTTTGAAATAGGGGAATGAGTTAAAAAACTGTGGTGCCTTATACAATGGAAACTTATCCCAAAAGTAAAAAGAAATAATAGACTAACCCATGAAAAAATGCAAAGAAAACTTAAATACATATTGCTTAGTGAAAATGCTAGGCACTACATGATTCTAGTCATATGACATTCTGGAAAAACAAAACTGGAGTCATACAAAGAGCAGTGTGGTTTGGGGGAAAAAAGAGGGTGGATTGGTGGAGCACCAAATTTTAGGGCACTGAAAGTATAGTACCGTAGTGATGGGCATATATAGGCCTTTGTCAAAACCCATGCAGTATACAACACAAAGAGCAAATTCTAATGTAAACTATAGACTATAGTTAATAATTATGTTAATCATTAGTCATTATTGACTCATCATCTGTAACAAATCTAACAAATCGATGCAGAGATCTCCTGCAATAACTCCACAGGCTCAAAAGGAGGAGTGTGGTGTCCACCCCTGAGAACTTCATTCGCTTTTCTTTAATGAATCAAATATGTCTCCCTGAAAGATAAGCAAAGAATTAATTACAAGTCAGGATGGTCGCAATCTGATCTCAGTTTCCTGAGCCTGCGAGACTGTAATATCTTTCTCACTGCAGTGAAGGGAGGATTAAGGGAGAGATACGACGGAAAATGCCTACCAAGACGTGTGGTACATTGCAGCTACACAGTGAATACTACCACGCTGAGAATCTGTTTTTGTAGTGGAAATCAATAATCAGGTGTTATACTGGATGGCTGACACCCATATCTCTTCCATTTTTATCACCCTCAGGCTCCACTCTTTTTTACTGTTGAGGAGTCTCTTGTTCGTTTCCAGTCAAAAGTTTTGTCACCGTAATATGATGTAGAAAAAAGCTACAGATCGCCATGGAAAAGACTTTAGGTGACACATTGTCTTACATCCCCATTTGCCCTCCTACCCCATTTTATCAGAGGTCCCTAAAATTTGAAGCTCACTGGCAGAACTTCAATGAGATTCACTACATCTAAGGTTTGAAGAAGACACCAAAGTGTCCTGTACACCATGAGGATATAACAGCTGAAAAACTATTAAAGTAGATTCTAAAAGTAGTGTCCTGGAGAAACAAAAATATGTGTCTTTTACCAACAACAAAGCATCCACTTCACATATTCATTTCAGTATTTATTCACTTAACTCCAGCTGTGTGTGAGGCACCAAGAGTGAGCGGCCAGGTTCTGTGCTGGTCTGTATAATAAACATGCTCTTTTTATGTTACACCTTATAACCTGGAGTACACAGGGATTCAAACTTTCTCATCTGCCCTAGTTTTGATTTGGGAGCCCCTGGTTCCTCTATATACTGGAAAAATCACTGATCCTCCCTCTGAAATTAGGAAAGAAATGGAAATAGAGCGTCCTAAGAACTGGGGAGAAATATCCTTTATGTCACAAGTGTAAAGAGATGTTACAGGAAAGAAATGGTTTGAGAGATTTTTGGGGTTTTTTGTTTTGTTTTGTTTTGTTTTGTTGCAGAATAGGGAACAAGAATTAGCAAACAATTCTGAGGGCTACAGGCTTGATGTCATCTCAACCAAAGGAAGGATTCTTTTTTTTAAACAAGAAATTTCACAGTATGAAATAGACTGCATCAGTAGGCAATGAATGTCTCCCTGCAGCAGGTGTTCCAAAGCCAGATGATCAGCCGATAAGGGGTTCACAAATAAGATTGCTTCCACAAAGTTAGAAATGGGATGGTCAATTAATAAATTCACCTCTCACTCCAAATCTGCTGATTGCACTGGCAATGTTTACAGATTTCTGTGTTTGGGATCAAATAATCCTCTACCTCCCAGCTGTGTTGAGACATCCTTTAGAGTTTACAGAGTTCTTGCATTTACAACATTTTATTAACTTCTCAGGAAAACCTTTTGAGAAAACTAATACATAGATTATTTTCCCATTTTATAGTTGAGAAGTCCAAGAAAGGAAAAGCCAAGAAAAGCAGATAAATAATAAGGCCAAAGGAAATAATCAAACCGTCATGGGGTTCCAATCTCCTCACTATGAAATCACAAACCAATGACATCCATCAAATTTTCAGAATAAACAGAGGAAGAGTATCAGGTGCCAGGCAAGGAAATTATATTTTCTGAGCAACCTAGAAGCTATTGCTGGTATCCAATATCAGTCAGGATGCTTCCTCCAGAGTTCAAAGAGCAGGAAATGCTGAGTCTTTGAAGTCAACACACTAACTTCTAATACACCAGCTTCTTTTCACTCACAACATGCTCCAGGGTGCAATCAGGCTGAACAATGACCAGGTGAGAAAGGTCATGTTCATTGCTTCAAAAGCAGGTGGGGGGGTGAGAAAGAAGGTGATCTGGGGTGATGTTGACATGAGAAAGTCCACGAGGGTGACCCAAGGACCACTTGTGTCTTCCTATGAGAGTGTTTGCATCTGGAAACGCATTCCAGTGATCTCCATGGAGGGTATCGGTTGAACAAACAAAAACCTCCCAGAGGCTGATGAAGACATTAACTTCTCTGTAATAATGGTGTTGTATTCTTCTCCAAGGTCTTTCATCTGTAGATCTCAGAAGGTTTTGCAAACACCAATTAAATGTTACAAAATTCCTTTGAAGTGAGTATGATTACATACATTTTTCAGATGAGAAAACCGAGGAGCCTGCCTAGGGGCTACATAACAAGATTCTAGGAAACAAACCATCTTACACACGAGCTGTGCAGAGCTTGGGCCACCTTAGAAAGGAAAGGCTGCATCCATCTGACTGTGCGCTTCCCAGGCTCAAATAAAGAAAGATTGCTGAAGAGATCGTCTCTACTCTGGCCCATATACTCTGGAAGACCTGGGAGACTTGTTTCCTTATGAAAGGGACTGGTTCCAAAACTCACAAGACTGAGAGATAGCAAGACTTCAAGAATTGTTCCTCAGCCTCCTGGGTAAATGTGGTTCCTCCTCTTCTATACTACTGAGGAATGCTTTTGGCACCTATTTATGGTCTACCATGGATTATAATTACTACGTGTTGGGACCTAATTTTTTTTTCTTGCAGACTTCAAACAATTTACTGTCCTTTGCCAGGTATATAGAATGAGGTCAAAAGGAGATACGTTTAGAATTTAAAGTAGGTTTTATGGAGGAAAAATTAGAGCAATAGACAACTTCTAAAAGATGTAAGGCCCTACGATGATAACTTTGCCCTTTGCAAAGGCAGCAATAGTGTCTACCTGTAATCCATATCTTCTGGTCAACAATTGCAGCTCTGGGTCATTATGGCTGTAGAAATCTATTTTTACTGTGAATGATAATATTCAATTGAGATGTCAAGCCTGGTCAAAATTTAGTGAGAGTTTCGTAGAAAGTCATGTATGTGATAAGTGTAAGTAGTAATAAGAGCTCTTTATGTGAGCATCATATTTTACCAACTTACAAACATTTTTATAAGCATTTTCAATTTGATTCTGTTAAGACACCATGACTTATGCGACAGAGAAGAAATCAGCTTTTTTTATTGATGAATTTTGCCAGTTAGCTGACCTTCCATGAGTCACACAGCTATTAACTAAATGAACTGAGGCAGAAACTAAGAAACCTGGAGGAAGGGAACACTGACCACTCTCTATACTCCTAACTTCCTATCCCTTTACTGCCTTCCCAAATGGAATTTTCCTTCTACTTTTCTCTGTTGCTTGCAATTCACATGCTAGTGCTCACTGCAAAAGTCTTTTTGATCTTGCTGTACCCTTTCCATCCAGTGGGCTGTACCTGTCCAGTTAGAAGCCTGGAGCTCATGAAAACCTGATTTGACTCTCAAGGAAAGGGCAAGCAGCTATGCAATTTATCTGATTCATAAGCTCACTTTAAGAGAGGAAGAAAAGATTCTATTATTTGAAAATGAATTTAAATATCTTAGTGACATTATTCAAGCCCAAGGTAGAAATATAGGAGACTTTGTTTCCAGCCCTCTTGCTACTAACCTACTGTTGTGGTTAGGATCTGGAGTGTCCCCCAAAAGTCTCATGTATTTTAATGGAATCATGTGATGTTTGTGGATTGGGCTCTGGTCTGGAGGGGTGGATTGCAGTTAAGTTAGGATTAAGGGTGTGTAGTGGCCACACCTGGATGCAGGAGGGACTGGTTACTGGGCGGAGACCTGAAAGGATACATAAGCTGCACCTGCCTTCCTGGAGGCGGGGACTAGTCTCAACTAGCCTCAGCGTGTCTTCCTGTTTGTCGGGGAAGCTGCCTCCACCTCTCTGCCATGTACTTCGATTGTTGCTGGCCACCCCTGGATGGACTGTGACCTTCAAGACTGTGAGCTAAAATAAACCTTTCCTTTCCTGAGTTTGTGGGTGTCGGGTATTGAGTCACAGCAACGAAAAAGTAACTAAGACACCTACACTGGGCTTTTGCTTCTATTTTGCAAATAATTAATGAGCAATTACTGTATGGTGAGGAGTACGCTTGGTGACAGAGACACCAAAATCATTCAGATTTCTTTCTACCTTAAGGAGTTAATGCTATAATAGACAAGAGAATCAAATGAGAAGATAAAAATGTTAAAATATAATTTGTGTTTATAAGGAGGTGTAACACTGCTGGTGGAATCTAGTCTGTGAAGTCTTTCTAGAGAACAAGATTAAATCAAGTGCAGGATACCCCTGAGTCCAGGACTCTATTTGTATGATCTGTACACTCCTGAATCTGGGCCTGCTTCAGATGTTCCATGGTGCTCAGCTTCCTTCCTGAGGGGAGTAGGAACACCCACCGAAATACTAAAATGTTGCAGAAATGGAGACATTCAGACTCATCAGATCAGAGTGATGAAGGGAACAGCCACTGCAGGAAGGAATGCTAGGGACAGGCTGATGTTAAAGGACACCAACGTGAACTGAAGCGCAGCAATGATGTTCCACGTGAGGTCATGGCCAGAAGTCACAGAATCTGTTTCCAAAGTAGCCACAAAATTTCCCAACAGCCTGTGGCTCTGCTTCACAGCCCCCAAGAAGTCTTTACACGCTCTGGATTTGTGTATTACCCTCAACTTCCCTAACCTAACACGGGCAGCATTTCTGATCCTTACAACGAATGGAACTAACCCAAATATTTAAGGTGCTTTACATACTCACCGTACATCATTCTTTATGCAAGGGGGATTATTAGCCAACAGGCCTTGCTAACAGCGAAAACAAAGACAAAATTAGTCCTGCAGGTGGGTGAGGACATGGGCATGGCTGCCCTTGACGGGATTGTCTACACCCAAATGCATGGGTCTTTGTTGGCTTCTCCTAAAACAAGGAGGAATGGCTACTGGAAACTTGGAGGGCAATAAAAACCGAGGAACTGGTCAACCCTCTCTCTGTTACTGGACAATGAACTCTCTGTGCAGACCTTTGAGCTAATCAGCTTCATTTTTCTCAATTCATTAGTGTGCCATCAATATTTACTGTTTAAACATTGGCTGTCTCCCCTCCACAATAATCCTAATATGCTAGCCATCTATGAAGATAACTCACCTTCTTAAAGATAAGTGGCCTAGGAAGATTTTCTCACCACAATAGACAATTATCTTTGCTTAAGCAGCTTTGTCTTTATTTGAGCAATAGTTATGTTTAGATTAAGTCCTCCTATGCAGGACAATGGTGGCCACACCCTATGATGCTCTCCCTAACCTCAGATATCATGTGATAGTCATTAACAACTGCATGCTTTCAGAAAGTTGCTGCTTTTTGTCACTGGACAGTGATTTCAGAGATCTCCCAGCCAGGGCCTCATTCGACTAGCCATGGTGCTAACCATAGTTTTGTCCATTTGTTCAGAAAATGCTTCGTAGATGTGAGTGTTGAGCTTTCTAAGTATCTACTTACATTCCACCTTTCTTTATTCTTTTTTCTTTTTTCTTTTCTCTTTTCCTTTCTTTCTTTCTTTCTTTCTTTCTTTCTTTCTTTCTTTCTTTCTTTCTTTCTTTTTGTTGAGACAGAGTCTCTCTCTGTAGACCAAGCTGGTTCTGAGAACAGACTGGCCTCAGACCCATGGCAATCTTACTGCCTCAGCCTCTGGAATGCTAGAATTACAGGCGTGCACCACCCAGACTGGCCTCAGACCCATGGCAATCTTACTGCCTCAGCCTCTGGAATGCTAGAATTACAGGCGTGCACCACCATATGGTGGGGAATAAAACTCAGGTGCTAGTGCTTTAACCACTGAGCTATCCCTCCATCCTCAAATTCTACCTTTCTTACGAGCATCCCTCCAACCTACCTCTTAAACTCTCCAACAGAAAGCCTGTGTCACTACAAAAGTCCATTTGCATTTCTGCCTTTCGTTAAAATTACTCGCGTACTTGAAGAAGGCTGCTTCTCTAACTTTATAGCCTCCCTAAAGGTGGGTGGTGCAAAGTAGATACTTGATGCTTGACAGATTAAATATATACAAGATATATGAGGCATCTAATAGGAGAGAGATGGAGTGACTGTCTGCTACAGTCATAGATCATACAGTTATGACAATGACAGCAAAATTAATTTCTCCTAAGAGCTCTTGTTAACAGTGCCCATGCTAGGAAACAAAGTAGATGCACCCCTTGTTCTCTATAACCCTTTAAAGCATATTCCTTTCTTGTGTGTTTTGAAAATCTCACTGATTCTGTTGTCGCAGCTGCTCTTTAAGTCAGTACAACAGGAAGGGTGTACATCCCAATTTCATCAAGGCCAAAATGTCATGACTGCCTCTGCTTCAAAACTAAGAGTCAGTAAGTGATAGAGCCCGGATTTAAAATCTCCATCTTTAATTTGGAGTTCTCGGCATTGAACACACCAGAACGTGATAAATTAGAGTAATTACAGAAAATAAAAAGGCAAATTCTACAGAGTTGCAGTTAAATGTGGCCTTTTTTTTTAACCTCCAAGAAACGTGTGTTAACTCCCTAAATATAGCTGATTTGTATAAATCTTTTTTTTTTTTCTTTTGAGACAGGGTCTCACTCCGTGATTTGTATAATTCTAAACTGAGCCATGCATTTGTTAATAGTCTTTAATAAACATATGCAGTTGTACCACCATGCAAAAAAACACAGGTGAGAAGGGTTTGCTGAGGCTCATTTGCATTCAGTTATCAAAATAAAATATGAAAAGTACCTCCCAGGATAAATCAGAACTTCTGAACACTGATATTTTATACTTCAGTGACTCTCAATGATCGTAGACAGTGCCTGTCCATGTCTGTAACTGTTCTTCACATACTTATATTTAGTTGGAGAAGATG
The DNA here is from genome assembly GCA_004027205.1 of Ctenodactylus gundi. Taxonomy (NCBI): domain Eukaryota; kingdom Metazoa; phylum Chordata; class Mammalia; order Rodentia; family Ctenodactylidae; genus Ctenodactylus; species Ctenodactylus gundi. Next base: position 160,138 of record PVKB01002561.1, read on the forward strand.
CCAATAGGTAAATAAAAGAAAATTGCAACTGACACACAATAGTCGTTCAAATTTCTGCTCTAACAGTCTGAGGACACGTCATGGCCAAGTTTCTCTTATTGGTCATGTCAAATGTGCAAGCTACTTTCCTTTTAGAGGAACTTTGTTGTTTGGCTTTCTAAATTAAAAAAAAGAGAGAACTGGCTGTGCAGATATAAAATTAATAAACAAAGTTAGTAAATATTATTTGTAACTTTTATGTATCTTCCCCACTAGAAAGTTTTGAGACTGGCTTGGGTAAATACAGCACTCTGTATATTATACGCTTTGGTCTTCTTCCCCTCTGATTTCCTGTCCAGTTGAGGGGAACATTAACCCAGTGGAACTGTAAGACAATTGTGGGAAAACTCAGTTTCTGTGCCGTAAGTGGAGAAAACCTCTTTCTCTGACAATTTCTTCAGTGAATGAAGATACAAATGTGGGATACCTTCCTAATTGGCTTGAGAATTGGAATGGCGTCTTTGATGGACTGTTTGGAGGGACCCACCTTCCAGTTTTGACACCTTTTCTTTCCTGAGCCAGACTACACTCAGAGACCACATAGCTCTAATTGGCCAAGTGTAAACTTAGCAATCAAGACCTGGATAGAGGTTGAGGGTAGGTTTAATGGTACAGCACCTGCTTAGATGCATGAGGTCCACAGTTTGATCAATGCTCTGCAAAGGAGGAGAAGGAAAGGAGACGACAAAGAAGTGAAAATGGAGAAGAGGAGGAAGGAGATGGAGAAGGGAGAAGGAGTGGCCAACAACAGTAGGCTTGGAGGTAAGGACAAGTTCCACGCTGCTAGTGATGGTAGTGGATGCTGAATCAACATCCTCTGGATTCAGTATTAAGAAATTCACTTTCCAAGAGACATAATCATATTCAACCATGAGGATAAATAGTCTAGCCATAGAACATAGCAAGTTGGGGGCACCTAGCTCCCCATGAGACCTAAGGATGTCCTCACATCTGGGCCTGATGCACAGCAGGCACTCAATACACAGTAAATTAAAGCAAAACTCAAGACAGGAGTGTAGGGTGCTTCAACTTGAGCCTCCTTATATCATACTGCTGCTTTGGCTACAAGTAACATGCATGTCTGTCAAATTCCACGCACAAAACTCTGACACATTCCCACACACAGACTTCTAGTTCACCCCGTGATATAGCCCAGCACGGGGGCTGTCTTTGTACAAAGTTTCTTCTCCCTGAGGGGCTCCTGCATTTACCATTTGAAACTTTATCTAGCAAGTATTCCCCGAGCCCCTAAAGACCCAAAAACACCTAGACCCAAATTAGGGGAAGTTTTACACGCCTTAAGATTCTTAGAGAATCTCTTAGGTTCAGTGGCTGGAGTTGAAAAATGGAAACTTGTAGATTAGTCATTTGTACACTGTTGACCCTCTTCTCAAAAAAATGGTAATTTACTGAATTCAATCAAAATCCGTAAAGACAAACATTCATCCTGGAGGAATGCTGTTTGCACTTCAGGCCCTCCTTTGACTGTGACCCTGAGTGTTCTTGGCTTCCAGTTTGGCTCAGGACATGGGGACACCTGTTGGGCTCTCTGCATGCCCATTCTCTCGTCTTGGGTGTGTGAGGAGTGGGACAGGAAGCCTGTGCTCACGGTGGTCTTGCATTCAATCCTCTGTTGTCACATTCATCCTGCAAAATGGAACAAGCCTCCAGATACAGTGTGGACTATAGAACAAGACTCTTAAGGAAATTTTCTGAAGTAAACATTATCAGTAGAGGCTCACGAGCCACAGAAAGGCATACTATGGCCACAGCATCAATGGATCAAACAATGGATTCATGTCTCCTTTTTTTTGGTACTGAGGATCAAAACTAGGGCCTTCCTATAGAGCTATATCCCCATCCCCCCCTTTTTTGAGACAAGGTCTCACTAAGTTGCTAAACTGCCATCTTCCAGCCTCAAATCTCCCAGAGTGCCAAGATTTCAGGCCTATCCCACCAGGCTTAGCTGATTTTCCTTCTTTAAAGGTCATGCATCATGCCACTTTTATGTGTGGAAACGATAAATTATATGACTGCCAGGTTGCCTGGTTTTCATGTACTTGTGGGCTTAGGGGTTCACAGGGATCATTTGGGAAAGCCAAGGACTTGGAATATGTGAACCTTGGGGATCAAAGGGGAAAAACCTTTTCTGTTAAATCCCAAGAGTAGCTGAGTTGCAGTCAAGTGCAATGGTACACATTAGCAGCATCAACACTCGGAGTGCTGAGGACAGAGGACACTGTGTCCAGGAATTTAAGACCAGCTGAGGCAACATGATAAGAACCTGACCCAGGAGGGGAAGGGGTTTTGGGTCCCAGAGTCAGTTTTCCCAGCAACCAAGAGTGACTTCTGAGGGGCATTTTTAAAAACAACCACAGAGTAGGACACCAAACATAGTCAAAAAAAAAAAAAAAGTCTCTGCAGAACCATCTGTTTGTTCTCCAGGTCTTACGCTGCTTCCCTTTTCAAAGCAGCTTTGAAAGGCACTGTAACTTTGCCTCTCACTCCGTCTCCCGGGCTCTCGCTCTCTCTGCTGCTCTCCCTGTCATTTGACTGGCCTTCTTTCTGTCTCTCTTAACCATTCTTTCTTTCCCTTGCCTAAAATAACCTAGGTTGCACTCCCTGACAAGTTTAAGACCGTTAAAGTATAACATTGACCCTCTTCTTTAAATCACTCAGAGTAGGTTAGGCTCTGCTGCAGTAACAGACAACCCAATATTATGATGGTTCAAACAGCTAAGACTTATTTCACCCCTTGCTATGCATCTGCTGCAGACATACAGGAGAGGATGCGACTATGCATCATTATTGCCCTTGAACTGAGATGCAGGCTGGTGGACCTGCCCCTACCATGTTGATAATGAAATATTTGCCTAGAAGCAGCAGAAGTATCCTTTGCTCATAGTTCATTGGCCCCACCCACATGCCACCAAGAAATACAGTTCTTTCATGTGTTGAAAAGATGCAGAACCAGAATATTAGGTCAACAGTATTAGTGACTATTATGTAACTTCTTTCTTTAAAAAAAAAAGTGCAAGTAAACAAACTGATAATTTCCCCTGCTGTCCATGATAAAGGCAAAATTCAAGGGCCATCTTTTCCATGAAATTAAAATTTTTGCAGCCAGAAACAACCTCTTTGCTACTTCACACCTTTATAATGATTTAATTGATTCCTCTTTATGGTACCTACCACAATTTATCTTCTTTCAAATGAGAAATATTTATAATTTAGTCATAAGGGTAAAATATACTTAAGAGATCATGTAGTTCTTAAATCTTCCATGCATGTTGCCAAGTTTTCTGTCATCTGTTTAAAAATCCACTGTTTGGGGAATTCACTTTCCAGGTAACACATTCTGTCCTTCCAAACTTAAATGATTACGGTTATTTAAAAAGCAACAATAACAATTGCGTTCATAAAATCATAAAAGCTAATATTTATGGCTTTTTTATTTCCAAGCCAGGACACGAAGGCATCAACTCAAGAAGAATTCTTAGCAAGAAAATGTAACACAGAGAAGTTCTGGTTCAGTTTATCTCAGTGTGCTGTTCAGAGGCTTGTCAGCGCTGGACTGGGATAATCTCCTAAGAGACTGAGAGGGATGGAAAGACACCAAGGCAACCACCTGCCTTGTTTACCAAAGAACTCAAGGGTGCCTTTCGCACAGCTGTGATGAGGGAAGTGTTTAGACAGAAGGCTGTGTGGTCCAGGACAGATGTGGCCGGGCTGTGACTCACCATCAGTCTGTGAGCTTGCACTGCTGGGAACGTCGCACCTCGCGCTCCAGTAGCTCTGGAGCGCGGGAGGAAGCCTGCAAGACGGCCCCACGTCACCCAGCAAACATGAGAATAAAAGCCCACTGTGTAAGTGGCATGTCCTCCTGACAACAACTTCCATGTCTATCCTTAGAATTCTCTGGCATTTTCTCCAGCTTGGTGAAAGAGCATAGTTAAAAACAAACAAACAAACAAACAAACAGTAACAGCAAAACCTTTAGAATCACTGCCACTGCCAATCACTGTCTCACCATATGAGCCAGATAGGCCACTTCCATTTCATGGCTCTTACCTGAAAAAATAAGGCAAAGAATATTTTCTCAGACTGTAATCAGGACCAAGTGATTAAAAAAGCAGTGCCTTGAAAGGACCTGGCTCAATAAACCATAGCTCCATCTAGTCCTTCATTTAGAGGACAGAAACTCAGACTGGTGACCTGGGCCTCGCACACTGGCAGCCCCAGCGAGTCCCCTCTCTTCTATGAGAAGAGTCAGCTTCTCAGTCACTTATCATGAGCCCAGGCCTCCAGAATCATCTGCCCACGTGGCCTTTTGGAGTCACTGGTAGGAGATAGCCTCTCCAGATCTGCCCTTAGGAGTATAAAACACAATGCTACTATGCATGTATTTGGGTCTGGGGCAGCTGTGTGCAGGGTATAGGGATCAGGTCCGGGGGATGGAGCTTCATTGTGATTGGATCTCGACCATGATGCTGGAGACCACATGCATGTGTGTGAGATAGTTACACTGCAGGAACAAGGCTACAATGTTTGCTGTTTTCTGGTTTTATGTTGCTTGTTTGCTTGCTATGAAAGCCATTCTAGTAAGTGGGAATGGACATCACACTGTGGGTTTGGTTTCCTTTTCCCTAGTGACAGGTGATGCTGAATATCTTTGCTAGCCATGGTGTATCTCTCTTGGAACAATGTGAGGGACAACTTCCAATAAGATAAGTATCATTCTGGAAAAATGAGAGTGAAATAAAGCCCCAAAGAGCTTAAGACTATTGGTAAGACACAAGATGCTTCTGGGTCTTTAAAAGAACTATCCTTCATCTCGCTTCTAGCCTTCCTCCAAAAGAGCAAGTTCGTAAGGCCCACTGGCATCTCCATGACTTACAGTTCATGTACATAATTCCCCACTTGCCACAAACTCACTGCATATTCCCCGCTCCAGATCAACACATTCCTGTAATCACACCCCGTCTTCAATTTCAGCCTCAGGACTACACAACGGCTAGGGCTTGGATCCCCCTTATGCAGCAAACCCAAATCTTGGTATGTGCTCTGGTCCCTAACAAAACTACTACCCAGAAGGCATCCGCTGCACATTTCACCATGGAATAGAGAGGATTAAGGTGAGCTACTTACGGGTCAGCCCTAGTCTTTTCAATCTCTTCCCACACAACTCCCATCTGCACTCACCCTGTGGGGAAACTGAGGCTCAGAGGGTACAGGGCACACATAAAGGCACAGCATAACAGGTTTAGAGCTTGTGTCCTCACCTTCCCAGACTTTGTGTCACATCGATGCTATCAATTCAAACCACAATCTGAGTCAAGGTCCATTAATTCTGTGCCCTTGATTTTCTCATACAAAATGAGGCCCACAATAACTTCTCTTCCTTCTCCAAGAGAAGTAATAAAAGGCACATACATGTATGTATATATTTATATGTGTATGTATATGCATACTTATGCATGCTTTGAGCTCACTGGACAGAAACTGATAAACAAATACACGTGTATGTTTGAACTTACACTTTTTTTTTCTTTGTGACCTAGTTGAACCATTTTGGGATTAGGGGAAAACAGCATGTACTAATTCCACCCATTTCTTCCTGGGTGATCTAGTCAAATATTCCTGGGTAAAATGAGTGTCTCTAACTCTACAAAAGGAAGAGACTCTGTTCTGCTAAGATATTCAAGCATTGCAGGTTGAATCCATGGCTGGGTTACACGTGGGACTTACATAGTAAAATTGACCTCTAGGATGAGTGAGCAACCTAACAATTACCAAGATCCCTGGACTGATCCTGAGTCCTGGCTTCATCAAGACGTGGCCCCTAATGGCAAGGAAGGACCTTGAGTAAGTTGCTCCTTTGTTCTGAGTCTCATTTTTCCACCAGTAAATTAAAAGGCTGAACTAGATGACAAGACTGTTTTAAAAAGAAAATCAGAAAACTGTCTTTAAAAATTAAATCTCAAATCAGTTCCTAGTGAGTAAAAGCAGATAAACACGGAGTTTCTCTAACTAAAGGACCCTCTTCCACACACCTCACACCACCTGGAACTATTCAATCAGCCTCCAGCTTACCAATGTAAATTTCTTCTAACAAAACTATAGATATTTTGTGGTTCCAAGACATGAGAATAACAAATTAGCTCCAGAAAAAATAATACAAGTCCAAAAAGAGTAACAGGAGGATGGAACAGGGGCCTCTGGGAATGGGGTAGCAGAATTTAGAAAAGATATTTTCACTGACAGAGCCTTACACAGTAGCAGCTGGGTCTTCTGCCACTAAACCCCCTACCCGAAACACACACCAGAAAAAAAAAAAAAAAAAAAGAGGCCAAGCTGTTAAGATACAAACTTTGTAACTTTTTGACCCAGGAAGTTTTCAAAATCATAATAAGAAAATGATTATAGAGTGCTTTGAGCTCTTCAGAGACAAGCAGTATTTAAAATACAAGGTGTTATTACCTTCACAGAGCTCGCTTTTGATTATGCTTGTGCTTGGAAATTTGGGCAGCCCACTTTTATTTTTCAAAACTCCGGTATTTAAAAAATATTCACACGCACAATAACTACACTCAACCCTTATAAGCTAATTTTCAGCTTCCTTGTCACTGGATAATTTAAATGTTCAAGCAGATATTATATTAGCTTTATCAGCTAAGTTGGCAGCACTCCCATTATCGACATCCACCCTCTCCAGCTCACTCCCGGCTTCTATTACTTAAAGGACTGTTAGATTGACAATGAAAATAATATTATATTTGGGATTTTGAACGCAAGTACCAAATATCATTCAACACATGTACAAGGTAGGAACATATCTCTTAAAAATTCTGACTGTATAAATTAGAGTCGCCCTGGGCTAGTTGGTTGGTTGGTTGACACAGGGTCTGCTGCTGAATCCTAGAAGTCAACCAAAAGAGAATGCAGCATGTTCTATGATACCTGAGTGGCCAGAGCACTTGGCTTGTGCTGGACAAGCACAGGTCTGAAAGCCAGATCTCTTTAGGTCCTAGCTCTGTTGGGCTTTGGAGACTCATTTCACTTCCCAGATCCTGGGTTTCCTCTGTAAACTGAGGCAGGCTCCCTTCCTGGGCACTTGAGCAGGCCTCCCTGAAGACTGAAATGAATAGACATAAACATCCCTGACACCACTTGTGAGAGGATGCTCAGAGCTCAAGATCTAAGGGAATCAGCTACACCTTGGGTCTTGTCCCAGGGTTTTACCAGCTTAAACATCTCTGAAACTGCTCTGAATCTTTGGTTTCCTTCTCATCAGCGATCTGAGGTCATTAATATATTTTTTTCTCATAGAATTGTTTTGCAAATTTAAAGCAAGCACAGAGGCGCTCCATAGTAAAAGCTCAATCAGTGTTAGTGCTTATTAAAAAGCTGTAACACCCAGTGTGCCCAAAGGGTTACAGTTACTTCTTTAGAGTTCTGCTTTCAGCACTCTTCGGAACTAAAGATAACCATGCATCTATTGTCTCTGGGCCGCCTGGGTGCTCTTACTAGAACGAAAGAAAAAAGGAAATACATTGTGGCCCAGAATGGGGCTCCAGAGAAATCCAAAATGAGCCATGGTCTAAAAGCGACTTTTCTCCAAGCCTATTTTTAACTGGCTGTGAACTTCTCTAATACGCAGAGAGTGATGCTGGGCTCCCTGAATAGCTCCTCTGACGAGCGACTACTTGTTTCTGCTACTATGTGAATTTATGGAGTTCTAGTCTCACACTTCATTAAAGAAATATACGATGGTGCTGAGACAAGAGGCCAGACACCTATAACTCTTGTCCCAATCTCCCAGTTATAAATCTCAGAGCATCTATTTTCACTGAGTGAAGAGGAGTCACTGCAGAGATATTGCCACCTACTTCTTGTAGTGGATTGTGCTTTTTTAAGTTTTTGCGACAGATGACTTTATGAAGAGATCCCCAAACAAAAGGCTTGGCCAAAAACACACTCCCAAACTTGTTACAGTTTTTTTTTTTTTTTCTTTTCCAGTTGCAAGTAATAGAAAATGGCACAAAAGTGGCATAAGTAAATGGAAGCTTTTTTTTCCCACATAAAATATTCGGAAGCAGGTAATTGCTGGTGTTGGTTTAGAGGTTCAATATGGACAGGCCATCTTCTTCGTGACTGCCTTCTGACTGATTCAGTTCCAATTATTATTTACATAATCTACTGAAAAGAACGAAGAAAGGGAAATGGTGGCATCTATGCCAGAGAATCAAAATATTTCCTAGGATCCCTGGATTAGTTTTGCCTTTTTGCCTTCTCAGCTAGAAATAGGTCAAAGGGCCATCCTTGTAATGAAAGTTATTAGTTGAGTTGGACCAACCAAGAGTGTCTATTATAGATCCCTAGAAAGTTCTGCTACATGAAGACATGGACATGAATGGTGTGAAGAAAAAGGCTAAAGTAACCAATGGATGGGGGTTTGGCACAGGACCTACTCTTTGACTTAGCTCCTTAGTCACCTTCTTTTCCATCTGATAGCCAAGTGTCAAATATCCCCATTCCCTTGGTAGTCCACGAATACAATCTCATGGTACACTTTATCCTCCTATACTTGACTTTCCACTCACTTGTCCTTTCTAGTTTTAATCCCACTGATGAAAAAGCACATGCCTTGCCCCTTATTCTTCATGCTTAGAAAAGTGACTGGAATGTACTAGTAAATCTATAAATAATCACTGCTGTTTTGTTTTTTTATGCTCTCAAGAAAAATTCCAAATCCAGAAAATACACGTGACTTATTTCCTAAGGCAGGCATGCATGTAAAACTTTTCAAATCCACTTTTCATGTAGATATGTCTAAAAACCAAGAACCCAAGTTGTTTAGATGATGTTATGAATTAAGTATGTGAATATAATAGTGTGGTTTCCTTAATGTAAAACAAGGAATTCACAGAAACTACTTCTATTTTGCTTAGTTAAATGTTACAAATTTAATTGTAACGTATTAACTCTATTTTTTATGTTGAAGTCTCTGGCTTAAGCAAGGAGTGAAATATCGCGCGCGCGTGTGCGCGCGCGTGTGTGTGTGTGTGTGTGTGTATAGAGAGAGAGAGATAGAGAAGAGTGAGAGAGACACTAAGAGAGAGGTTTATTTTAAACAATAGAGCAATGCTGTGGGCTGAGTGTTGGAGGAAGCCAGGCACTGAGCGGAGTATGGGGAGGGCTCCTAAGCCTGTAAACTGATCTTCTTTGCCTCGTGTTGGCCCCTTGACTTCTTTTTTATGGATTTCCTACTGATTCCCTCCAACCCTAATTTACTTTGCACATTACCTCAGGCCCTGGAAGATAAGCAAGGCTCAGACATGGACACATGTGACTGGAACAAGAATAACAATTAGAATCAGAGTGGCCAGCTGGGGTCAGAGTGAATGAGCTAGAGAAGGGTACAGGAGGAAAAAAATGCTGGAAAAATCAGGTTGAAATGAGGTCATAATTAGTAAAATCCATAAACTTGGAGTTAAAGAGTTTGGACACATTGCACAAGCAATGGAAGATCATTTTTTGCGTAGTGAATCATGTACACCAAGCTGTCATGACTACAAGACAGAGTGACAGGGTGGAACCTGGTAGGGACCGGAAGCTGGCAGGGGTTGGGGAGGTCTGGTACAGGCCCACTGTAAGAGTCTAGGCCAGACATAAATTAGATCCTAAGGTAGTAGCAAGACAGTGTGGCCAAGGTGACAGATGACGGATGCTTTGTGATGTTGAATCAGATGTAACGGGCAATCACAATCACTTCAGGACAAACTCAGTAACCTTTGATATTGACTCTTTCTCTGTTTTGCTTAATCCTTTTACCTGAGATAAGCTTGTCCAATAATACTAAAAAAGATCTATCTCTTTTATCTCATTCCTGACCTCTAGGGATCCCAGGCTAAACACAAGAGCAATGGAAAACATGTTGTTCACAGAGAACACTAAGAGGATAGACATAGATATTCATTGTAGAACTGCTTGGAGCACAGGATAAAAAGACAAATTAGAGATCATTGAAATGCAAAACAATTAATTCCATGACGGCCTATTCATAATGCTATACAACTGTTAAAAACATCTAAGAGTATCTATCTGCCCAGAGCAGTTTGTAAAAAATGCAAATAGTCTCGTAGGGTAATCTCATTTGTTTAAATTAAAAACTATAATGTATTTCTTGAAACTGACCAATGCAGTGTAAGCAAATCTCTTCTCTAGCAGCTCCTGGTAACCCTGCTTAAAAGTTAATGAGTGTGCCAGTTTGTCTCTTCTGTTATCCTCACCTTTGGAATGCCAATGTGATGGTTGAAACCCCAGTCATCATCTTAGACCATGAGGATAAGGTTCACATACCACCACGAGCAGAAAAACAAGATGTAGGAGACACTAATTCTTAAGCATTTTGTAAAATAGGACACTACAACAATACGGTATTCCTGGGGATGTTTTCAAGAAGTAGAAAGTTCAAGATGGTTTTATCTTGTTCAAATACCTTTATTTTGAGTTTCTGCAATTTGTAGCCAATCTAATACTAACTAATATAAATGGAATTTTGAAGAATGGGACTAAGAGAAAAAGAGAAACCCTCTTCTCCTTATTCTGCTTCATCCCTTTATACTGTTTAATGTTTTTAACTTTGCATGGCTATTACTTTTATTTTTAATTCGTAAAGCTTTGCACTGGATTAAAAATTCAATATAGACGGGAAAAGAAGAGGAAATAGATTCGAAGATGACAATAAGACAAGGCAGACTGAAATTATATGGTAACAATCGTAGCAGCTATATTCTGAGGCTGAAGAAGCGTGGAGGAGAGTTGGTGATCACCTTCATGACTGAGCTTCACCTTCTCTGTTAGGTCGAACAATGATGCCCTGAAATGTTTATATTCTCATCGCCAAAATCTGTGACTAGGTTATCTTACATAGCAAAAGAAGCTTTAAGGCTATGAGGTAAGGTGCTTTCCATGGGGAGATGGTCTTTGATTGAACTGCATATATTCAGAATCATTCTTCTGAGGCTGGAGGCAGAAAAGTACCGCCAGTAAAGGAGAGGGGACAATAAAGGGAGACAGAAGCCAAGGAATGTGGACAGCCTTCAGAAGCAAAAATAACAAAAATAACTCTTCCTTTAAGCTTCCAAGGAAACACAACTTTGATAATTGCTTTTATTTCTGATCTCCTGATCTGTGAGATAATAAATTTGCATTGTCTTGAGCCCCAGTGACTACAATAACTTGTTACAGCGGCAAAAGGGGACAAATACACACTTCCTGCTGTAAAAGTACCAAGGATTTCATATCATCTTGGTGGGTTCTATCAAAAAGATGTCTCCTAGCCACAGCTCAATTCTTTCTCGTAAGAGGATTGGAATTTTTGTTCTTTTTTCTTGAAGTCTGGCCATGTTTTGATATTCTTATTGGGCTCTAGGCACACACATTCCATAGACCCCAGAATGACACCAGAGAGCTCCACATTCTGCCAGTTCTCAAATATTTCTTGGAACAATTCAACTTCCTTCATCTTTCCAAGTCACTGCTGTGGTTTAAAAAAAAATCAGAATATTATGAGCCTGTAATTGTAATTTGAGATAAGTTGCAATGAAGGAAATCAAATTACTGAGCTCTTGAAAATAAAACTTCCTGGTTGGGTTATACAGGCATTTGCCTAAAGTGACACTCAAGTGAGAGGTGGAATATCTGTCATGCGTGTGAGTGTGTGTGTGTGTGTGTGTGTGTGTGTGTGTGTGTGTGTGTTTAATCCCAAGGGTATTACAAAAAGCTAAATGAGTTTGTGGATGTGAGATTACCTTACATTATAAAATATCAGCTGTTTTAACATGAACAGCTTAGAAGCATACAGTACATTCATAATGGTGGACATTCATTACCTCTGTTTAGCCCAAAAATGTTTATCCTTAAAAGAAAACCCCATACTCTCCAAGATCTACAGCCTACTGCCCAACCACTTCATAGTCCAATGTGGCCACCAGTCTGCTGTCTTTATAGACTTACCTAGTATAGTCTATTTCACATGTATGGATTTCATACAATATGTGAACTTGCATGTCTAGCCTTTTACTTTGCATGGCATTTCCGAGGTCCATTCATGTTGTAGGATGTATTAGCACTCCATTCTTTTTTATAACTGAGAAGTAGTCGATTGTACATATATATCAAAGTTTATTATCCATTGCTTCCACCCGTTGGCTTTTGAATAGTGTTAGAATTAGTATCATTTTAAGGCATATTAGGGAAGGGGATAAAAGTAGACCAATGATCAGTAGACTAAGGATCAGGAGTATCTAGAAAGCTCTAAAGTTATATTGTGGTTTGGATCTGGAATGTCCCCCAAAAGTCTCATGCATTTGGGTGTTATGATTGTCTATAGAACCACATGCTTTTAGAAGATTGGGATCTGGTCTGGAGTCTGGCGGGGTGAATTGCAGGTGTGTGAATTGAATTACAGGCATGTGGTGGATTAGAACAACACCTGGAAGGGGTGGAATACTGAGGCTGAACCTGGAAGGGCCGAATCACTGGGCTAGAACCTGGAAGAATATATATTCTGCTACCTTCCTCTGTGACTGAACTTGACTGGACAGGACTCGACTTGACTTGGCGTCCTGTTTGCTATGCTGTGAGGAGCTGCCTCTACCTCCACCTCTGCCACATCCTTGCACTGTTGTTGCCGGCCACCCATGAATGGAGTGTGACCTTCTGACGCTGCGAACTAAAACTTTCCTCCCTTGATTGGTGCATGTCAGGTATTGAGTCACAGCAACAAAGAAACTAACACAGGTGTAGAGATTCTGGAACTTCAATGCAAAAGTACTGACTCAAACCAAACAGTGAAACTCTGGCATCCAGGCTCCCTGGGCGGTGGCGAAGCATACATTTGAAAACAACTTCTATCCAATTGTATAAGCAAAAGAGGCTATGGCACTATGGGATATTACCTGAGGGTGCAGTATTTCATCTGTTGCAGTGCACAAGTTAATGCAAGCAACCCCTGTCCTTAGTGACGGAGGCCCAGAATTCCTCCAAGAAGAGTCTTTCACATTAACAGCGGGTTTTGCTGAATACATCCTCTCGGGGAGGTCAACAATGAACAAGGAATTGAGCTTTAAATAACTGAGGTTTAACTACCAGACAAGAATGGGCTTAAAACAGAGGCTGAATCAAAATCAGTGGGGGTGTGAAGGGTATTGGTTCCTGACCAGTTCCAAGGGAAGTCGTTGGTGTGTTCCACAGCTTTCACGTCCTCAACACCTGGGACTTGAGGACACACACTAAGGGGCACACACTCTGAGCTGAAGTCACACTTTTAAGCTAGATGTTTCCTCTTCTTATCAATGACTCAGAGAGAAACGTCACAGGTGGCCCATGATCTAAGGAGTGGCCGTGCTTCTAGTGCAGATAATCACAGTTATTGCTGAATTAAGATAAATAAATGAATCAAGAACAGTGTACCAACAGGCAAGCAACTCTGAACTGTGTTCTCTGAGCAGTATGAAGCACAAAGAAAGCCAGCTGTGAAGGCACACCCACCCCTGTAATCCCAGCTACTCAGGAAGGCTGAGGCAGAAGGATCACAAGCTCAAGGCCAGCTAGCCTGGGCAAATCATGAGAGTCTGTCTTAAAAAAGAAAAAAGGGCCTGGGATGTAGTTCAGTGGCAGAGGGCCCCTAGATTCAATCCCCAAGAACATGTAAACACACATATACACCAGTCACACTCAGGTGCTGCGCGCGCACACACACACACACACACACACACACACACACACACACACAGAAAGAGAATGAGAGATGCACAAAGAATATCATAATTATTTTTTATCCATGTAAAAGAGGTTACTTCCTACAATCCACTTTGAAGAAAAGCAGTTAGCAGTGCTTCTTCCCCAAACAGCTTCTTTCCCACCCAGTGCCGCAGAGCACCGTGGCTTCCAGTAATATTTCATTGTGTACATTTGAAGTGATCTGTCTCTGCACCTGTTGCAGCTGACCACCCTCCCTGCACGCAGAAGAAGGTACAGTACAACCACGATACAATTTCTACCTCTCTTTCCCAAGCCCCCACAACAAAAGCTTCAAACTACCAGTGGGAGCCAGAACTACACTGGAGGCCAGCGAGCAGCCTCAGAACTCTCCTATGATGCTAATTTGGGCAAAAAACTGCCCCACACCGCTGCAAGGCAGGTCACCTGCCCGCTCCTCCTCAGAGCGGCGGGAGGCAGACAGGTCCGGCCCTGCTCTGCCAGTTCTAGCTGGAGAGATCAGAAGTGCCTTTGGAAGCCAAAGAGAGGCCGAAAGAAAGAGGCCAGCTCCTTTCTTTACAAGAATCCCGATAGGAAATGAAGCTCCGTGCTTGACACAGGAGTGCTGGTAGTAATAAAGAGATGAAAGGTGAAACACATCAGTCGGCCTCAGCTGCATTCCTCGTCTTTAGACACAGTTTCCCTCCAGTGGCAACCTAGCAGCTGTCTTTTTCTCCCCATCGAATTTCTCTTTCTTCTTTCCCTGAAACACATCTTAGAAAGAGAAAGACTTTCTAACGAGGCAAGACAAGCAAGACATTAGCCCCCTAGCACCGATTTTAGCATGGGCAGTTGAAAGTGGCCTAGTCAGTCAGTGAGCGCTACCTGCAGGGACCATCTGCTTGCCTTTTGAAATCCTTGGCCCTTGCTTTGAAACGATTTTTTGTAACTAAGCATCCTCTTTATCAAAAGAGCTCTCGCTAACACAGGCAAGAGGTTGGGAAGACTAAATAGTCCAAAGCCAAGTTCGCTCTAGGCAAAGAAAGACAATAACGTTGCCTAAATTTAAAATGCATATTAATAACTCTCCATACCAGTTATTTAATTTGTTGTTCACTTCATAAATGCAGGAGATGTTCAGAGTAGTATCGTAGCATCTCTCTCTTTCGTACACACACACACACAGACACACACACACACACACAAATAAATGTCGTATAAGACAGAAAGTGAATGCTACAGTCTTTATCAGGAACAGGGACGAAAGAGGTGAGAAAAAGGAAGAATTATGTGTAGAATCACTTAAACAGCTTTCAAGAAATACAGAGTTGCTGCTTCCTATGTGAACTTCTAATTCAAAATGATTTTTTTTTTTTTTTGCTGGTTGTTTACTTAGTTGGGAATTAACAGATGTGATATGAGGAGCCTCATACTCTCTCTCTCTCTCTCTCTCTCTCTCTATATATATATATATATATATATATATATATATATATATATGCAGTTATCAATGGAAGATAAATTAATAGTAGAGAGAGAAAGAGAGAGAGAGAGAGAGAGAGAGAGAGAGAGAGAGAGAAGACTATTTTAAATGTATTTCTTAGTTGTATTTCTAAATTTCTAGCTAGAGTTTGATACCCTGGACATAGCATTCATTTTAAGTAAACCAAAAATAAACTAAATGTCATGGAAAATGACAAATTGTCAGTTTAAAAAATGTCATTATTGCCTTCCTTTACCTAGAGCAAACCTAGCTTTGGACTGGACAGTTCAACTTCTTTCCCCTGCTAAACTGAGTTCTTTTGATAAAGAGAGTATCTAATTAAATTTTTAAAAAAAGTTCTAGATTCGTCTGTTAGATTATTCAAGTGACACAGATATGATTAGGTGAACACAGGAAGCAATCTGATTAATAAGTTCATTCATTCATTTACTTAGTATTTACAAAGTGCCTGTAATGTGTCAGATACTGTGCCTGCTCAAGCATTAATGATCAAAAAGGACATAGTAATATCTTCAGGGAACCTACTACACATGAATTGGTGGAACAGGTCTCAGCCACCGATTCTGCAAATAAATATGCAATCACAATTAGAAAAATAAAATATTAAGACGTTTTAGGGATTATTTTCCAGTTCAGGTACATAAGGAAGGATACCAAAAAGTTCCCATGGAGATGTAGTACAATAGGAAGGCACTGGGCTTAATGCCCAGCATCACAAAATAAAGTTAATAAAAATAGTTTGTCTAGATACAGTTGTTTTCTGCTTAGCAGGAAGGGTTGTGTATGATTTGGTTATTGAGTAATGACAGAAAGGAATTCCATATAACCTGCATAGGGTGCAAGAGGGCTGCACAGGGCAGAAATGGATTGTGTTCCCAGCTGAGGAGAGAGCCACTAGGATTTTCTGGCTAATGGGATTTTTAGAAGGCTTAGATAGACAGCTTTATCGGAAGAAGGAAAAAAGAACAGAGAGGAGAAAGGCGGGCCCTTGGTAAGGACTGAAATGTAAAAGAGAAGAACTAACAGTGGACAGTCATGGTGAGGACGATGGCCAGGGTAAAGTGGAAGGGAGAGGCTCTGGAGATCTCTAAAATCTGACGATACCTAGGTGGTGGACGTACAACAAATAAGCCAGTGAGCCGGGGGGGAATAAATGATCATTCCAACACCTCTACCTTGAACACATAGAAAGACAGACATCAGTGCTGGTAGAGATGAGAGAAGGGCCTGAATTTAAGGGAAAATTCCACTTGTGTATGACAAATAAGGAATTTAACCATAGAGTGAACATTTTCCTGTGTTCTATCTCTTTTTCTTTACCCCATTGTGTTTAGTTCCCTACGTTACAGACAGCAGATTATAAATTGCAAGAGGATCTTTACGAGCCCACAGTGAAAGAGAAACAGACCATGTTATCCAAGCCATTGTTCTTCAGGCTTTGGGGGTCACAGCTGAGCTTAATCCTTAATGGTACAATAACATGTCTTGGTACTAGGTGTCTGTTGACTATCCACTACGTTGCTAGGCGAAGCTGGTGCTGTTTAGCATATTGACGATCTGAACACACTATGTTTCAGATTCTGTGAGTCCCACCTTGCACATCTGACCACATGTCCACAAGTCCACACTGAACGGAAATCCCTCATTGACTCAGGAGCAGAAAGGCACTATCTACCTCCTAACTGACCACAACTCCTGCTCCTTTATACCTACAGACTTGCCTCAGCACAGAAGGAAACACACATTGAGCTGAACAGGCACCTACTAGTGTCCCATTGCAAACTGATGGCCTCGGCAGCACCAGAATCCAGGTCTCTCCATCTTATTCTTTTTCTTTAATTCACTCTAGATTTCCCAAGGAAGACTATATTGGACTTACCTCTATGGCTCCACAATTCCAGCTAAACCTCCTCCCAGGCTAAAGATCATGTTCACCTCTTATTACAATTATCTCAAGAACACCAAATGCTTAAGACATCTATTGGATTTTATATCCTTTTTCTAACACTGGAATATACATACAACAGAAAAGTTCTCTAGTGTGTATACTACTATTCCCCGCCTCTCACACCCACATGCGCGACTGTGCATATTTGTTAAATGAGGACACTTTGGAGATTGAGAGTATGTCCTGAGCCTGTATATTTTAGTGCCACTGCTGATTGCCTTCCTCTCTCTGAGTTTCAGCATTTCAATCCCAGAAATGGGGCACTAGCAGTTGTTGTATCTTAAAATATTGCAAACTCCTACTCATTAAATGCATCCTAAAGCACACCGCCACCATGCAAAGTGTCATGTAACTCAGAGGTCTTCTACTCCCAGGCTGATAAGAACCGTGCCACCTGGGCAGATGAGCAAAGATCTTGTCTCATTATGTTCTAATGCTGCTGCTGATCTGATAGGAGGCAGAGCTTTGCTTCACCATCCTTGGGAGAATAGTCTTCAGCTAAATCAGTACTTAACATCAAAAAGGTTGGGGATGGCTGATCCAACTGCTAATAAGCAAACACTAAGAAAATAAAAACATAAGAATCTTGCCTGCTCATTTGATTCTGAGTCACATGCCCTGGTAATATTCAGTGAAACTGACAGGAAATAGAGTCAAGCCAGCATGCAGAACCAGGAAGTATCTGATAGCCAACCTATAAGAAAACCGTGCTCTAGAGCTAGCAGGCTGGGAACACATTCACAAAACTATCTGCTCAAACCTTTACTGTCTTCCTCGTGATCTTATTTCCTAAGCTGTCTTTGGTAACTATTTCTGAACTGCTCATCTCAAATCATTTGCTAGCTCTCCGTAAGCAATTTAAGTCACTTGCCTTTGGCTTTTTCTTCAGTAGAAATGACAATGACTATTTGTAGCCCCCTGTACCCTTACACCTCCACACTCCCACCTGAACAATTGTGGGTTTTCTTTTTGTGCTTAATCACCAGTATCAAGATGGATTGTTCCATAGCATTTCTCAATGACTCGTTGGATTTCTTAATAAATGTAGTGGATTTTGTTGCTGCTATTTTTATGCAAGAGAGTTTTACCCAAGATATTTTTCAGCGAGTTAAAATGCTATAGTCAGAATTTTATGACTGGGTGAGGTCTTGAAGATCACATTTTGCAAACATCTAGGTCCAATATGTATGGTCTTGCTAAGGTTACATATGGTATGGAGACAAAGAACTATAAACAAGGCCTAAGAAAGTCTGATAATGATGTGTCACTGAATATGATGGAACTTAGGCTAATCTCTAACTTTTGCAAGCTCTTTATAATACCTCCTGGTATTTATATGATACTCTGATATTTATTTTGAGCATAGGTAGTCATCCTCCTACTTGGATCATAACTGTTTACTGATCTTCTATCAGAGAACTCATTTTTCCTCCATTAATCATAATCCTACACATTCATGTCAATTTCTCTAATTTAAGGGTCATTCTGAACTTTAGTTTTCCTTTATTTGGCTCCTTCTCACATTTATAGTGAATTCCTCGCAAGCCAGGCACTGACACGTAAGTACTTTATTTAATCCGCAGAGCACTCCTACTTAGAGGATACTATTATCCTCTTCTAAGAAGTAGAACAAAATGAGGTACAGGGAAGTTAGGCAACAGACTCGAGGTTGTCCATCTGCTGAGCTCTAAGCCTTCTAATTTGTGGTCATGACAGCACATGACTTCTCAGATAATATCAACTATCCCACCTTATTTTCTTACAGCAAAACTCAGAAAAGACTTACCTTGTCCCATAGGCCCACTGGGGATGCAAATATTATTAAGTAGAATGATCAACCAAGGCTGAAACAAAGAATGTCATCAATTCTTCCAGTAGGAAGTCCACCAGTGTGCATCAGTCAGTAGAACTTGTAACTTCCTTTTTAATATATGGTCACAGATATGTAAGCCAGGCAGAAAACCATGAGGGTAGATAGTAGAAGCCAATCAGAGTTTGATGAAGAAGGGGTGACCATTCCTAAGTGGGGAACAAAAGAAGCATCCTGGAGCAAGGAATGTCACCTAGATTTCCATGAATGGTAGAGTTCAAAGAGGAAGATGTTGGCAGCAAGACATTTTATCTAGACACTATTAGCAGGAACCCAGAGGGAGAAAAGCTGGGATAGTGGGGTAGGAGGAGGATTGAACTGTGGAATATCTGAAGAAACTGATAATAATGATTATAAAAAGAGATGATTCAGCATTTCCATATATTTTTCTGGGTGATCATATTAAAGGACTGTGAAGCCTTGTTCTGTGAAATTAAGGTTCAAAAAAGTCAGTTAAATGGGCTCAAGGTCAAAGAGATAGTATGGAGAACCAGGATTATGACAATGAAAGGGACAAATCTTTTCTCATCTTAATTCCTGCTCGATAATGATGGCTTCTCCTCGGTGCTGAGAAACTCATCCCCCAAAACACTCAAGAGGAGGGAGGGCAGGTGATGCAGCCCCGTGAACTCATTGACCATGACCATGAACTGGGTTGTTGTAGGTATTTCTGCATTCTCTGGTGGTAGACTTTAGATAACTCCAAGAGCTCTTCTACTTCTAAATTCCTAAGACTCCACAAAGGGGCGGCGGGGGGGGGGGGGGGGTGGTTTCAAAGAGAAACCTATCAAATTTGTGTGCTGCCCCAAGGGAATTTGGGGGACTAGTTTGCCTCAAGACAATGATATTTCAGTGATTTTTTTATTAAACTAGAATTGAGAAGGGCTTTTGTATCTTACATTTTCTATACCCAGAAAATTCTTTCAGATAAAGTCTGATTTTCCAGTCATACACTGGGGTCCGTTTTCCTGATTTTTTCTGGTTGTTGCTCTATAAGTAAATCTGTGGTATATGGGTCATTGGTTTAGTGATGCTTCTGGATTGAGTATATTCCCTGTGCTTGTTTAGTAAATATTCCAAACAGGGCAAACTTTTCAATAATTACCGATCATCACTTGTGGTTTCCTGGTCTTGCTATAAGACATTCTTTAATTTTCACTCAAGCCTGTGTAATGATGCAGATGACACATTGTCACTTCTTCAGGGGGAAGACGCCAGGCCAACATGAGATGTAAAATGAGTCTCAGGCCTGCTTCAGTTACTCCTACTCACATTCATGCTTTGGGCCACCCACAGTGACTCAGGGCACCTAGCATTGCCACAGTTTTTTAAAGAAGCCAAGAGACCAGAGGTCAGCTGATTGAGCCTAAGGTCATAGAGTTTGTTTCTAAGAGGGCCTAACTAGCCTTGAATATGCAGCCACAGAATCTTTGATTTTGAAAAGAAATCACCTTTAAGCCACTACATGTGATTCATTATGAGATCTGGGAGATTTCAAATGACTTGTCATTCAAGGCTTACCATCATTTTAGCTCCTAATCATGCACTTTGGCAGCTGCAATAGATTTTGTTTTTTACTATTAATACATAAAACAACAACTTATTGGGAGTATTAGTATTTCCTAGTATTAGTTCTCTTATACTTTGTTGGATTATGAAACATTAGCATTATCTTTCTAAGTATTTTACTTATAGTTTATTGTGCCTGAAATAAATATTGGGTAAAATTCTCTATTAAGAGTCATAAGAATATTCAGTTACAGTGAAAGTGATAGAATGCAAAAGAAAAACAAGCAAATTCTATCTTTCTGGTTACTTTCCTGAGGTACCCCAGACCTCTGTGTTTCAGCAACATGACTGACTCCAAGTCCCCAAAAAGTACCTCAATTTTCCCACTGACAGTCATACACCCATTTTATTATCTTGTGTTGGAATGTCCTCCTTCCCCACCCCCATCTATGAAACCCTGCTCTTTTATTAAGGGCCAGTCCACACAACAAGGCTGTATAAATTCACCCAGTAGAGATGAATCCTTCCTTTCTCCTGCTTCTTTTTCATTAAGTCCTATAAAATAGATTTATTACAGGCTTTTCTATAACACCAGAGTATGACTTCTTGAAGACCCAAATCAAGTGGGATTCATGTGTGCCAGGTGCACAGGCTCATAATATGCTCTTGACACACATTTATTGAATGCATAAAATTACCACCAAATGCCATTTCCCATTTTTCCTTTCCTTATCGGGCATACAAAGATTTCCAACATCTTCCTGACAGATATTTCTGTCAGAGAGACAGGAAGACTGTGCCTTCCTGCTTACAATCTGTACCCTCTTTCTACAAATATTTCATAAAGGGTAAGCAAGCTGTTTCTGTTATAAAACATTTGCCAGGAATTACTAGAAATGGTGTGCACAGTTCACCAGTTCCATTAAATCATAAGGTTCTTTTTCTTTTTAAAATTATGATGCAGCATAATCATTTTTTGCCTTGCTAAGCACTAAGAAGGCTCTCAAACTAAAAATTGCTAGATATCACAGCCAGAAACCTATTAGCAACACGGCCACACTCCTTTCTTTAAGTAGTGGTGCAACTGGGTCATACAGGGAAGAATTATTGCCCACAGTCGAACAGCAAGTTCCTAGCATGCCCAAAAAGGGTCAGAATTCCTTATCTTTCAGGCTGATGCTCTTTCCAATACTGATAACTTGTTAAATAATTTAGTTTCCAAAACAATGTTTGATGCTCCCCATTGCGCTTGTGAGTTCCATTTCATCATTTGAGAACTGGGAATACCAATTTTCCAATCTCTCTGTAGAGCTGATACTTTCAAGGCCCTCACTGAACAAATGAGTCCAACCTTGGGCTCTTGCTGTCCCCTTGCTCTTTCCCATGGCCATGTCCAGAGCAGATGTTTTGTCTTCTCACTATCTGGACTCTCATATTTTCACCTCAATTTATATTTCAGTTCTTTTGTTATCAGAAGAACTATTTCTCTGTGCGTGGGGTCCAGCAGTGCATTATTCTTTATAACTAAGGAATTGTGGGATATGTAGTGCTGGTCCCATCATGGGATGTACAGAGATACTGAGTCACTTGCTTAAGGTCACACAGCATGTAAATGGTAGACCTAATCATCAATATGAAAATCAAAGACGAGTCCAGGCCTTCAGTCTGAGGAAGATCCAACTTGTTCACATTTGTTGCTTTCTCTCAGAAAGTGACATCACAAGTTTCCAAGTTTTTTTTTTTCTTTCTTTCCTGAGTATATTTAAGAAAATTGGCTCTTACCCTAGAGTGACTTCCTAGTGCAATTAGATACTGGAAAGTTGTGTCCTCTGGTTTGGGAAATTTTTCCCTGCTAAAAATGGCAAGGAGTGTCATGTTTTTCTTTAAATTGGTAAATGGAATATTCATATTTCCTCACTAAGAAAAATTCTTTGGGTTAGAGTACCCCGTGGAAAATTCCAGTGGAGAAAGGAAATTTTCTCAAACAACGATGAGCAATCACAAAAAAAAAAATATTTTTTTGAAACAGACAGGACAGGCATTTGTTAGCCTGCGGTGTTTGTCCCTGCAAATGCCAAGGCTTTGCAGAGATAATAACTTCAGAACACATACGTGTGTTAGTCAGACTTAAGGAGGATTTTGAGCTGATTTTAAATATAGACTTTCATACAGAAAAGGTGTTTCAAGACGGACAAAGAAGTTGGAAGGCAGAGAAAGGCATTTTTGAACAGGATGCTTTATGTATATGAGCTTTAGAGTCAGGATGTTCACTCTTCGATTGATGAACTGCCTTAGCTTTGAATTGGAAAACTTAGGAGAAAAGGAAGGAAAAAAAGAAAAAGGAGAGGAAAGAAAGAGGGAGGAAGAAATGGAGATGGAGAGAGAGAGAGAGAGAGAGAGAGAGAGAGAGAGAGAGAGAGAGAGAACACGGCCAGGGGAAGAGGGAAGGTAGAGAAGAGAGAAGAGGCGAGGAGAAGAAAATCATCAAATGCTAATTATCTCATCACCTCATTAAAAAGTTAACAGGAGGAATAAAAATAAGGGAGAATGGAAGGGATTGTAATGCCATCACGATATATATATGCACAAAATACTTAAGCTCAATGTAACCATATATATATATATATATATATATATATATATACACACACACACACTAATAAATGTTGAGGAACAGTGGAACAGTTTCTCTTCTACTATAAAGTCTATTCAACTCTAAATTCTATTTCCCACCTATAATATTATGGTGTCAAGCTTTCGAATGCACACATGAAAATAGCTCAGAAAAGGATTAACGTGTAGAATTACTCTCAAATGACAGTAAAGGCATTTAATCGAAAACCTCAGTGAGCTAATAACTATGCTATGTATATGAATCTTCAGTCAAGCTGCACGCTCCCCTGAGGTCAGGCACCAAGAGGAGGTAGCATGGTGCACCATAGTGCTGGCCCTCTGTGGCTCTGGCCTTTCTGTATTTCAAGGGAAAGGGTGCTTTTTCTGTAAGAATAGGTGGAACTGGTCCTTAGTAGGATACAGAAGGCAAAATGTTTAACTCATGGGCCACCAAACAAAGAGAACAGCTGGGCTGCAGTCCTGGTCAGACCATTTCTCACTGTGTGATCTTAAGCAATCACTCCTTGGGACAAGGAAGGAGCAATGCCAGAATCTCTTTCCACTCCAGTATGTAATGATGTTTGCACCCAAAGTCATATATTTCACTGACTCTGTATTTATAACATGAGCAGGTTGGATCAAATGACCTCTAAGTGGCCCTTCAGTGAGTTCTAAGATCTGAGGATCTATGGCTCTTTGACTAGTTAAGAGATCATGAAACAAATAATAAAAGACAGAAACCATGGTTCCCCAACCATGAAGGATAAGAGGTTGCTCCAAATGGTCTGGCTTTGGCCCAGCTGTGAGGTTCTTGATTACAGACCAGAGAGCAAATGGGGATGACATTGACCATTTGAGTCAAACAGGGGCCTCCTGTACCTAAAACTGCCTTTCTCCTATGCCATTTTTGCCTCCAGGCCTAACGTGTAAGCAGCTGTAGTCATTGGAATATTGTGCGGATGGATCAACTTTTACAACTCAGTTCCTTCCAGGACAACTCAAAATTTCTTTCTTATTCATTCCTGGTAAATGGTTTCTCAGACTCTGCCCAAAGGCAGCCTTCACTATCTTTATGGACCATTTCACTATTGAAAAATACCTTGGGTCAAAGTGGGAGTTCAGTCTCTCTGAAACTATTGTCTTGGTCGAACTCTATTCTTGGAGGTGGCCTAGGGAAAGCCACCGAGACCATGGCCTTGCTAAGTCAGCTTCAGGATAAGGGACTCTAAGTCATCCAAGGATATGAGTTTTCTCTGGTCACCTATGAATTCTCCAAACCTTCAATCTGGACTTGGAGGATAAAAGAAATAAGCCTGAGTTATATGTCAACCAAAAAAACTGTATTTCATTAACACAGCTGAAATGAAGAAATAAAGTTTTAACTTTTGATAAATAAAATGTTCAATATAGAAAATTCCCAAGTGATAAAAGGCTGCAAAATATATTATTACTACCAGTGCTACTAGCTATTACTACTAAAAATGAAAATCATCACTGTTAAATCAAGAACATAAGCCCCCAAAAGAGCATAAACCAGTAGTCTCCGGAGAATATAGAACAGCAAAGAGTTCTATCATGGTCCGAAAAGCCCATTCCAACACCACAGTTCTTATGATGTGTATCTTAGAGCTGGCTCACCCTAAACTTGCAGGCAACTCCACACTACAGCTTTATGACACGTGCTGTCATTAGCTTAGTATTTCCTAGCACTTGTAATGGTAAAGTTGAGGAATTTACATCATTTTTTGACGTCTTATCTTCATTGTTTCCTCCTGTTCAGACTCTTTTGGACTATGATTCAGCCATGAAAAACAGTGCTTTCCAATCCTGGCTTCCTGCCAGGATCATCTTGGAAAATTTGGGATAATAAGTATTTCTCCTAAACCTTATTCCCCAATTTTGAATCATCATTTTTAGGGTAGGACTCAGACTGTTGTATCTGAAACAAGTATCTTAGGAGGTTCTTATCATTCAATGCTTCAGGCTCATTCACTGCCTTTGGAAATCCAGGTGCAACTCAACCTGCTCTGCGCAGTTTCTCCTGCACACTTGGTAAACACGACTTTTCCAGGGAACTGCCTGTAGGGTAAGATTGTATCTACATGAAGGAAGAGGTAATGACTCACAAGTTTTAGAGTCTGCTAATGGTCTTTCACAAGTTTTTTTTTTTTTCATTTTAAACAACAAAATAGATGCAGTCACCCATAAGTGAGTGATAGGGATTTATCAGACTCAAGGGCGCTTCAAAGTACCCACTTCCCTTGCAGTCTGACAGCATCCCAACTTCCCATACTTGAAGTGGCCAGTTTGGTCCACAAAGCCCACAGACACAGAACCCAGAGAGGTTGGCTAGCTTGATAGGCAGGCTGAAATCAAGCCAACACCTCATCTCCTCATTTTACAGAGAAATCCCACATAGATAAGTGTATTAGCCAACTTTATGCAGCCTTGTCTTAAGTGATCTGGGAGAGTTACTCCTAGACTATGGTTCATTCATTCAATATGCACCCACTGACAATACACAACATGTGCAAATTAACAATAGTTCACGTGCTAGGCAAGTGTTGAGGAGGCAGAGATGGAATGAGGCATACCCCTTTCTCTCCTGCCGACAGCCTCGAAAGATAGGACCTGGGCACAAAGAACCACCTGCCATGGGAGCCAGTCAATACCAAAGTGATCAAAAAATAATCTTAAACCCAGAGAAAAATATTTTTTCATCTTTTAGATTTAAAAAACCCTACTGGTTTACCATAGTAGCAAAATAGAAAGAAAATACATTTCATTAAATTCATGTTGAGAGCTGAGTATGATGTCATAGGCCTATAACTCATAACCTAGGGGGCTGCGGCAGAGGATACAAGTATAAGCTGAGCCTAGGCAATTTAGCAACTTACTGAGAATTTGTCTTAAAATATAAAAATGGGGGTGGGGATGGATTTGTAACTCAGTCCAAAGGCCCTGGGTTCAACCTTCAATACTGAAAAAAAGTCCCCATGCCTACATCCATGTGATCCCTTCAAATGTTGTCTCCTAGAGGGTAGGAGTGTATCCTTGCTATCTCGATGGTGTTTAGCATAACACAGGTGATGTTAAGACACTTACCTCTACTCTCAGCTTAATTCTGATTCTTAAATTCTGTACATTTAAGGCCACAGCTCTGCTAAAGACCTTTTAAAATATTCTATAATGTCTGTATTTCTTTATGTATACATCTATATATGTGTATGTATGTATGTATATATATATATATATATATATATATATATATATATATATATAATGTTAAAACCTTTCTCCACACTGCTAAGGCTGTGGTCTAGTTTTTATATACCACTTGGACAAGAGCTTTTTTGTTACATAATTCCAAAAGTCCCTCCTCTGGCCTGCTCGGAGTCTCAGAGCCCCGCAGTAAGTCCATTCCTTATTCATTGTTCTCAGAAGTAGGCATTTCTGAAAACCAAATGTCATTTTGTTCCTGGGGTTAGAGCTCAAATCGTTCTTGCCTCTGGTGAGATGATACCCTGCTTGCTTTCCACCATGTAAATATATAACATGCCCTAAAGTATGTACTAATTAATACATCTGTTTGTCTTGTGGAGCAGTTGAAAAGCATCCATTTAAACTGTGACTCACATTTTCCCTGTCAGCCTGTCTGGGGATTTTTGTGCATGAATCAAACGAGGAGCCTGATTGCACTGCTATTTTAAAGAACCAATTAAAAGGTTCATTAAGTGATGCTGGCACATTCTAGTGCAGGTTATAGATGTACAAAGCTATCTGTGGCATTAACAAGCTGGAAGGTACAAATGGATTTTGGTAGCAGAATTTATTTGTTCTTCTTTATAAAATAATCTCCTGGAGGATAGCTAGGTGTCTCTTCTGCAGCAAAGAGCAGATTGTTCATTTACAGATGTACTGGGGTAAGAAAACATTAAGCCACATCTACATACTCAGAGTATTCTTTAATCAAGTTGGCTTTATGGTCATAGTTGTAGAAGAAGAAGGACATTCTTGTAACTTTACTGAGTCTAAACCACATCATATGAAGTTGGCCAATCCCATACTTGCTCCCGGGACTTTGAATCTTTAGTACATGAGTTGCGGATGCCGGACACATTTACAGTTTGTAGCACCTGCGCATGGACCACACTGACACAGAACCTTGAATGTTGATCTGGCTTTGTCTAAGTTCATTCTTTCAGTTGCTCAAGTGAGCCTCCTACTATCCTTTGGATATAGACCCATTCACATGAAATAACTAGTGTCTATTTCTGTTGCTTGTAACCAACAACCCTATAAGATGACCCCTTTCTTAGGAAACTTCCTTACAAGTGGATGGTTGAAAGACACTTTTTAAAAAACTCAGTTATCAGGAGACCATGAGCATAGTGTAACTTTCTAACTAATTCCCACCCAAGAAGAAAACAGGTTACTACATGAAAGTAGTAATTTTCCAATTGCTGGAAAAGTTGAAATAGTTGCTTGTCAAGAACGCTCTGGAAGGAATTCCTGGCCCTGACAATAGAAAGAACTGGAATCAGTCACTGAATCTAACAAAAAAGCTTTCCACATGCTAAGTACCAATGGTTCTTAGCTAGTTGTGCCTCTCACATGGCCACATCTCACTGAAGTCAGCAAGGTTGAAGTCTTGGATTGAAATCAGTGGCAAGGATTGAGACTAACACCTGCCTGTGTTCTCTTTAAGATAGATCTGAAATCTAGAGCAACTATTGAATTGTTTGTAAGGGATGGTGAGCCCCATTGTCACCAATGAGTGGATGATCTCTCTCCAGCCTTAAAAAAAAATTCTAGGTACTTTCCATTTTTCTATATGCTCTCAAGAAACACTCTTTTTTTTTTTTTCTGAGACAGCATCTTGCTCTGTATCCCAAGCTGCTCCTGAACTCACTATGTAACCCAGAGTAGCCTTGGACTCACAGCAATCCTCCTGCCTCAGGCTCCTGAGTCCTGGGATTAAAACCAGCTTATGCAGTGCTGGAAAACTAACTCAGGACTTCATACTTAGTAGGCAAGTGCTCTAATCACTGTGCCATTCCTCCAGCCCCAAGAAATACCCTTTTGTATAAAGAGAAAAATCTATTTTTTTCCCTAGGATTGAAGCCTTGACCTATAAGATAGAAAATTCATACAGGCCTTTAGTCCTCAAAGCAGATAAGATTAGTCTCCTTTGATCTGTAAGGCAGAAAGAGGGTCCAAAAAGCTCGTTTTCGCATCTGGATCTCAAGGACCAAAACCTCCTAACCAATGAATGAAGTTATGTGCTCATGCCCAGGCCACGTTACTAGATTCTTCAGTGAAGTGACAAGAGCTCTGCCACTTTAGCTTTCTCTGATGTCCTCTTTGCTCTCTCCTGGATAGCTGCCTAATGACCCCGTGACGCACACTCTGCTCATACCTTGCCCCCAGACTGCTATGGGAAATCCACCCCCAATCAAGCACAGAACATAAATTAAATTTTGAATCTCTGCTAAGTTTTTTTGTCATTGTTAGTTTATTATGATTTAATTCTATAATCTACTGCTTACTTATTGTGTTCTTCAACTTCCTCAGCCTCTTCCCTTTTACTCTTGTTACCCTCCTCATTCTTGTGGTTTTTAACCTTTATAAACCTCACCAAATCCCCACGTACGTCAATACTGAGAATTCCTTGAATTCTTTAGGGTATGAGATGTTCTCAGTTGTTGGCTAATAAAGGACTCCAAAATTTTTCCTCAACAAGTGGTGCATCTCTGTGTGGTATTGTCTCACTCAGTGATAACATTAGCTGTCTGTCTCCTTGTTGTGCACCCACCACAGGCCTGGGAGAACCACGTCTTGTCTGGCACCACACGCTGTGCTGGGAGCTGTGCTAGAAAGGCATCTCATGACACCTCACCTTCTACTCCTCCCAGCTGTCTCCAGTTACCCTCCCTGTCACTTCCATCCCCACCTGGCAGGCTGCTATCTCCTCAGCAAAGACACAGTGAAGATCTGCTCGTACCCTTTGGAGAGGTGTTTGTGATGCTCATGTGTGGGGGAAGCTCTCACGGCAATTCCTGCCTATGCCGAAACACCCCAGGAATAAATAAAGGTCCCCGTCCTAGCACCTTCTCCAAACATGAAAAGAAAAAGTTTAAAAATAAAACAGCGGTAGGATTCTCTGCTATTGAAAGAAATTCCTTAACACATATTACTCAGGTAATGATTTCTCTGAATGAATCTGTGGAAATTTTGTTAGAGCTGGACATAGGGTCTGACAATGCAAGTGGCCAAATCGTCTTATTTGCTAGGGGCCTCAGAATGGGGAAGTGTACTTGGCCAGCCAGTGATGTTTCTGAATTAAAACACTGCTTGCCCTTCCTCAGGGACTTCTGGGAATGAGTGTCCATTAAGCTGCTAAACAAGAGTAAGTTGCTCTTCTTTTGAGCTCCAGTAAGGAAGATGAGCTCTTTTTGCCTAAGCCTTCCTATGGGGTTTCTTCTATGAGAGTATCAAGATATATGTCATTTCACTCTCAAAATTAACCAGGAATCTCAGTGTATTGTGGGCAAGCTTCCACTCAACAGAGCCACAAATTCCCAAACATCCCTGGCAAAGGTATAAATCTAGATTTAGAATCGGAAGGCCTGGAGATCGGAAACTTGTTGCTCTGTTCTTACTTAACTACAGGCAGATTGCATAGTGCAATCCAACTGTTCACTTGTCATAGTCTCCATAAGCTGAGATATTGATGACACACCCAAGATTAGTCCTTGGGATCACTCAGCGTTGCAAAACTGTGGAAAGTAGAGACTTTGTTGGAGCTATAGAGCCATTCATAAAGTCTAGAAAGTTTATTTCACGTGGTTGGGGGGATTAATTCACCTTAGTGTTTATGAATGAGTGGGAACTATAAAGAGATCATGTCACACACACTTGGACTCACTGAAGCCTTTCTTCAGATGAAGTCTTAACTGGGTATTCAGTATTCAAAAATAGATAACATGAAAGTTTGAGGTGATGTCCCTCAAGACATTTCTAATTCTGCGGTACCAGGTCTTAAAATCTATGAATTTATGGCCCAGGGCAGCTCTAACCATTTTTCTCTCCAAACCATAAGAGATTTGGAATAGATGTATTTGGTAAACTATAAATTTGACTCTACCTATAAAGATTATGATGAATTTTATTGAAAAGCAGATTCATTATGATTCTCAATTATGTAGTTATATCATCCTCACAAAAAGCCATCCTTTCTTTAGTGAAAATTCTGTCCCTTTTACTCAATCATCTATAATATAACTTTTGCTTTCCCAGTGCTTATGTCTTATATCCTTGTGCTTATATCTTATAATGATTTTCATTTACACTCTTTTAAAAGGCCAGGAAGTTTGTTAATAGCCCCAAACACCTTGGATGAGATGCACTCAGTTTTTTAGTTAGCTTTTACCGTGTAACAAGACAATCTAAAACTCAATGGCCTAAACCTAGTTATTAGCTTGCAATTCTCTGGGTTGATAATGTGGGCTCAGATCAGTGGGTGGTAGTTCTGATGCACTTAGTGTTGGTGCATTTAGGCACTCTCAGGTAGACCAGCAGTCCCCAGCTTTCTTGGCGCAAGAAACCAGTCTCATGGAAGACAATTTTTCCACTAACAGGAGGTGAGGGGAAGGGGCACTGGCATTGCTCTCTCAGCTTCACCTGAGATTATCAGGCACTGGATTCTCATAGAGAGTAACAATCTAGGTCTCTTGCACGCACAGTTCACAGTAGGGCTTGAGCTCCTTTGAAAATCTAATGCCACCACTGACATGAGGCAGAGTTCAGGTGGTACTGTAAGCAGCAAGGGGGAGACTGTAAATACAGACAAAGCTTTGCACCTTGGCCCACTTCTTACTCTGCTGTTGTGTGGCCCCTGACCTGGGCCATATATCTCTAGCATCTAGAAGCTTACCTCAGGCTTTTTCATATTCTTCACAAAGTAAGTCAGGATAAGAGCAGAAGCTGCAAGGTTTCCTCAGGCCTAAGTTCAACAGTTGCAAAATGTCCCTCCTGCCACATTCTTCTATTGGTCCCAGCAAGTCACAAGGCAAGCCTAGATTCAAAAGATAGACAGGGAGATTGCTTATTTATGAGAGGAGTAGCAAAGTCATATAGCAAAGGTGTGGGGAGTGGTGAGGGTGGATATGGTGGCCATTTATGCAAGCACACTCTTCTAACGCCAGGTTGTTAGGTTACATTTTTGCAGTTAGGGAGCAAATATGTATTCAAGTTGTAAAAAAGTGAAAAGAGAATCTTAGTTCTTTCCTCATCCTTGCTAGTATAAAGCTTGATCCCTACTGTAAGCCTCTGCCTGTCAAGCCTGTGTACTAATGATCTCAAGTCCCTGAGGGTTCTCCTTTTAGTTTCCTTTTCTTTTTGTTGGTTTTTGGTTTGTTTTATTTGTGTGTGTGTGTGTGTGTGTGTGTGTGTGTGTGTGTGTGTGTTTCTGGTAGTAGAGAAAGAACCCAGGACTTTCACACTGAACTGTCTGCCCAACCCTTTGGAATATTTGTTTTCTTGGTTGTTGTTGTTGCTGCTATTGTTGTTGTTTGGTTGGTTTGAGGTTTTTTTTTTTTAATGTTTGGACAGGGTCTTGCTAAGTTACTAAGTTGTCACTAAGTCACTAAGTTATGCAGTTTTACAGGTGAGGCTTGACCTTGTGATCCTCCTGAGTCAGCTTCCCCTACTCTCAGTCTTCCTAAGATTACACACATGTACCACCACTTCATGTTTCCTGGGACCCATGACAGTTCTTCTGGGAACTCTCAATCCATGCCATAGCATGGTTGGGCCAATAAAGTCTCTAAAAATGCACTGACCTTATTGCTTGATGACATTTGCTTGATTTCTGAGTAAAGCTTGCCACGGGGAAAAGAAGGGGCCAGTTTTTATAAAATATATATATAAAAAGATATGAAGTGTGTACTGATATGGTTGCTTTCTGAGGACCACAGAAGGTTCTGATTTATTAATTTAAATTAAATAACTTCCATAAATTCCCTGTGAAATTTGTGATCTCGGTATAGGCCTGTGACTGTTTCACATTAGTAGGACCGGGTGTGCGTGATTTTATATATTCAAAATAGCAGGTCCTAGATATGAGCTTCCACAGGAAACAATGGCTGATATACAGCACAGAACAAGTTCTAGGCATTCCTAACACTGGCCCGTATTGTCTCATTTCAGCTCCCAGTAAGCCTATGAGCAGGTACTGTTTTATCCCCACTTGCACGTTAATTTCAGAGTGGACAAGTGACTTGCAGAAGGCCTAACTTGTAAGTAGCAGGGCTGAGATGTGAACTCATGTAGTCAGGCCAGCACCCAAAGCGCTTAGTCACTATGGTTTACTGCCTCTTAAAGGTTGTGACTTAAGCATGTCATTCTTTCCCTTAGCACAGATGTCCCTGCTTCTACCATGAGGGGTTTTTTTTTCTGTCTATAATTCCTGTCATCCCTTGATATCCACAAGGGATTAGTTCCAAAATTTCCCACAGATTCCAAAATCCATGAATTCTTAAGCTCCTTATATAAATGGCATCATATTTGCATATAACCTACCTAGAGCTCTTATTCTTTAAATCATCTCAAAATTACCTATATGACTTTATGTAATGCAAATGCTATGTGCAAAGTTGTTATGCTGTATTGTTAGGAAATGACGATAAGAAAAAAACTTGAACATGTTGAGTACAGATACTTTTTTTATTCAAAAATTCCCATCTGCAGTTGGCTGAATCAGCACATATAAAACACTAACTGTACAGATGCCCTCAGAGTCTGACTCAATCTATCCATGGTACACTTTCATGGGATAGAAGAATGAAAAAACTGAACAGAATTTTTTAAAGTAATAAAATGTTAAAATGAAAATATAATAAATGAAGTATAGGAGAAATGTTGTGGGTGGTTGGGGATGAAAGATATTTATTTCCCTAAAAAGGTCAGAATCTACAGAGGCTTCACAGGGAAAGAAAAATTAGATTTGTACTTGGGCAGTTGAGATAATACACGGACACACAAAGTGCCTACCGGTGGTTAAGTGAACAAAAGCAAATGCCTATACAGCTGTGTTGATGATGGACTCAGTAGTACTGACCACAATAAAGGGTGGGCATGACCAAGTCTCATGTTCTTAGCAACAACATATTTGAAAGTCAGCAATTGTTGATACAAATTCCATATAGGGAAATGACTCACAAGCTACAAAATCAGAAAAAAGTGTCAATCATCTGTGTTATGAAAAATTATGTGTTATGCATCATGAACAGCTTGTAAGTTTTGGCAATACACCTAGTTGATTATCAATACAAATTTTCATCAATAATCCAAGAATTGTTGTATTGAATGTTGGTCATTGCATTGGAACTGGAGATATATTTGGTGAAGAAAGTGATAGGTGCGTAACTTAGAAACAGTGTGTGAGAAAATCTTATTGTTGATTTAAGAAGATGGGCTCCTTAAGAAGCTGCTATTGTCGTGTTATGTGGGCCAAAGTCATCAGCCACTAAGAGAAAGATTAGCTGGGGACAGCTGTGGTCACACAAGGTCCATCTCTACTTGGAAGGCAAACAAATCAGTGAGGAAAATCTTGAGCCAGTCAGTCATTCTAGAAACAAACAAACAAATAGCACGCCAGGGGCAGAGGGTATAAGAACCAAGAAAGAATTAGACAACGACTCTTCAAATGACTATGCAATGTTAATAAATATGGTACTTTTGCATCATAATGTTCAAAACACAACAACAGAAGTCCCTGAAAGCCAGATGT
Organism: Ctenodactylus gundi; assembly: GCA_004027205.1. Lineage (NCBI taxonomy): Eukaryota > Metazoa > Chordata > Mammalia > Rodentia > Ctenodactylidae > Ctenodactylus > Ctenodactylus gundi. The sequence continues at coordinate 194,180 of PVKB01002561.1, forward strand.
GGCTTTATTAACATTTGATGCTTAGAGAAAGCTGGGTGTGGGAGAGGCCTTAAAGAGCATTTAATCCAAACTCAGTTCTTCTAATTTAGGAGCAAACAGTTCCTCCAGAGCTGAGGAAGCAAGGTAAGATAGTAAATTGGTCCAAATAAAGACAGATACAACACGTTCTCTTGGTGTTTCTTTCTTACTTTCTTGAGATTTCTGTCTTTTAATCCTTCAAAAGTGTTGATACTTAAATCGCTGGTTTGCTACACTGACCAAATGCTAAGTAATTGCTGGTTTGCTCTACTAGCCATATGCCAAGTTGGCAAAAGAAAAGTGAATAAATGATGTGATGGTTCCATTCTCTTTGGGATCCACCTCAAACCCTAGGACAAATGATTTTCTCCTTAACAATAACCTATTGATGTTTATGATGACCAGGGTGCTTTCAAAACCCCAAAAGGCTTTGAAGATAGTAAATAAAAGTAGTAAGCAAATATATGTGCGACTGTTACTGCTTCTGAAACTATTACTACAGCTGCTATCGCTACTATGAATGTGTACAAAAAAGACCAGAAGAAATTTAGGAAGATCAGAATAACACCAAGGAGGAGTCTACTGAGCTGCCTTTCCAGGACTATAGGATTTGTACGCACAGATATTTTGAGTAGCCCGGGAGAGGGAGAGGGAGCGGGAGATTTTCGTTCTTTTCTTTTTGAGATAGGGTCTCACCCTGTAGCCCAGGTTGGTTCTGAGCTCACCATGTAGCCCAGGCTGCGAGAGGGAGATTTTCCTGTGAGCAAGGACATTGAAGTGGGAAAGCATGAGGTAGGTTTGTGAGCAGGTGGAGTGCAGGAGGGGAACAGAGAGAAGCCTAACTCCCAGGAAGGCTTACGCAAGATGACATGAAGAGGTTATGATTTGCTATCTTGTTTCCTGTTCTCACCATAGGAAACATATTATAATCATCTCATTCAAGAAGATTTGAAAAAAATACAGATTTCAAAACAAATGATGGCATTTTATCACTTTGCTAACTGGCTCTACTTCTTTCCACTACTTTTGTCATAGACACAGATATCTTGATTTTCTTTCTTTTTCTTTTCTTTTTTCTTTTTTTTTTTTTTTTTGAAAACTGGTCCAATCACACTTAATTGAGTTTCTTAAGCCTATCCTAAAGCTTACGTGTGAGATAGTCTTTTCAGGAGAAATTAATGTCTAATTATAGTATCAGTCTCATAAATAGTTAAAAAAGCAAAACAGAAGTTAAAAAGCCATTTTCTGCATGCTGCCGTGAGAGGCGCCCATCACTTCCATTCTCAAGAGGCATCCCTGGCTCCTCCCTTCTCTTTCGGCTTCCTAGCTCCCATGAGGTGAACATCTTCCCTCCGCTCTGCCCTTTCACAGTGCCATTCTGCCTTGGAACCAACCAATCATGAACTGAATCCTTTGACAAGTGTGTGCCAAAAATAAACCTTTAAGTTGTGGGTGTTGAGTATTTTGTCTCAGTGACTGGAAAATGACTAATCTATGCCCTCAAACATCACGCGTCTGACCAATCATCCTGCTTTTTTCCCTGAGGACTTTTAATAATTCTGAGGCTGAATTTTGGTTCCTACCGTACATAAATCACTCTCTCTTTACATTCCAACTTTGGATTTTTTCCTTGCCATCTAGAACAAATTCTTAAGTTTATCCTCAGTATTACACATGAAAATTTTCAAAGTCATTTCCATATCTGGTTCTTCTTACCAAAGGAGGTGTTAATTCTGTTCTTATACATTTTAATTGCCTGAAATACGTTTTCATTGTGTTTATATTTAATTTCAGTTATCTTATCACCTTTCAGCGTCACATTTTGCCTTTATTATTTACACTCTTATTTCAAAGTTGATCCTTTTAAGCTTGTAGAGAATACAAAAAACCTTCCTTGTCATTTTCTTCTGGTTTCTCCATAAACTTCTTCGGAGAAACTTCCTTTCCCTTTCTTTTTCTAAGATGCAATCCTCTTTTCCTTTGCTCTCCTGTGTAATGCACAATCGCCATTCTTTTCCATTCCCGTCTGGGTAGCTCCCTTCCCTACTTGTCCCCTGTGCTTGGAGAACCCTCTATTTGATGAATAAAAGCTTCCTGCTGCATATAAAGTGTAAACGTCAGACTCAATTTTGCAATCTGCCGTACAGTAAGAGCACACAGGGCCAGTGCCGACTGTCAGATGTACCTTCTCCGGGCATTCACGATGACAAGTAGCTCGAAGAAACAGAGTAGATCTGTTCTCCTTCAGTTTCTAGGAGCAGCGATTATACAGACAGCACCAGAGCCATGGATGTAGGAACCCGAAAGCACACTTGCAGTCAGCAGCTGTGTCAGGAGCATCCGTGTTTGACAAGTTAAATTACTTCATCCCTAGTATATATTTCCTGAGCTGTTCTTTAGTCTTCAGATGGACCCTAGAAGTGATTCAACATCAGTTTTACAAATTTATTTCCTGCTTATCAAATTTATTTATATTTATGTTGTCAGAGTCCAATTACTTCTTACCACCGAATGTCCTGCCCGACGCATAAATATATTTTAAGCAGCTCCTCTGGTGGTCCTGTTTTTGGCATTCCTTTGCTCAAATGAGTAATAATCTGCAACTCTGGTACTACTGGTCCTTAATGTCACTTGCTTCTCTTGGAGCCTAGTCAAATCTACTCCCAAAGGACATCTAGGTCCTATACTCTATATCTGGCAAAATCCACTATGAGTTCAGGTGTTCACACTGTGCAGGTCTGTTCTCAGCTCAAGGGAAGCAGAAATAGAGGTTGAATCGGAAATGAATGGCTACACAGTGCTCTGTTGGGTACACACCTTGTCGAGAATCTCAGTCTTTTCACCTGTCAAATCAGGGGACTGGATTCAGCAGATTTCTGAAAGTCACACACACAGGCATGCATGCATACACACACGTATGAACACACCCACACACGCAGGTTGACCCACAGGCCGTGAAGGAGGCTAGGATGCATCAGATAGGAAATGAACTTAAAAAATGCCAGCACCATGGCTTAGAACAAACATCTCTTGTGGACTTTGGACCAAGTCAATATCCAGGACAGACTGCCTGCTGTCTTGCCACACCCTATCGCTGCTTTCTGTTTCTCTGAATGATCTCCTCCTCCTTATCTCTGCCCAAATGTTGTGAGTTCTGTTGCCTCCTCCTTCCTAGCCCTTCTTTTCTGATTTTCCCCACATTCTATGCTGAAGTCACAATGAGCTATTTTGGCTTTCCTGATCCTATCAGGATGTCGAGATTTTGTTTTTGCATGAGCTGCATCCTTTGCCTGCAGCATTCCTCATTGCACCATGTTCCTTCACCTAACACCTACTCTTCTTTCAGGTCTCCTTTCATCTACTGTTTCTTTCAGCAAATCTTGTGCTCTTCTACTCCTCAACACCTCAGCACACCTCTCAGGGGCTCCCAAGACACTCTGACTCATCCCTATCTAAATATGTATCATTTTCTGTAGTAATGAAATGCACATTAATATTCATTTATATCTTCAGCTAGTTTACAGTAAACCTTTTGGATGTCTTATTCCCTGAAGCCTCTCTAATAGTTAGTCAAGTATCTGTTCTATAGTAGGTACTTGAATTATTTGAGGAAGAACAAAAGAATAATTAAATGTAATTCGTACCCACTCTAAACACCCGCAGCACTTTCAAATACAGTGACTTTATACTTTGCATATTTATATATAGCTTATTAGCTTCTGTACTCTTTTAGAGCAGGATTCATGACTGTTTCAAGTATAATGTTCAGGAGCTTTTGAATTAATAGGATTCTTAAAGAAGTCGTATGCCATTGGTTAACCAAAGCTTGAATCCTCTTAATTAGGTCCCTGGTGTTATGGAATGGACTAAGAGTACTGAATTTGCTAGGCTAGTGCCCTACTGCTGAACTATGTCCCCAGCTTTATTTAAATTTTATTTTGAAATAGGGTTTTGCTAACTTGCCTCGGTTGGCCTTGAACTAGTGATATTCCTGCCTCAGCCTCCTAAATACATGTGATTACAAGTGTGTATTAACATGCCTAGTGACTATTGAGAGTGAAGAGTAATACTATTAATAATTAGCCTGAGAGAAATAGGTCTAAGTTGAGATTGCACTAGGCAATGGATGTATGGTTGCCCTCATTAGGAAATGATACCCTATAAGTGAATCAAGAACAGTTATTTTTCAGACTTTGATTTAAGACTGAATGTACTGAGTCAGGAACTGTTTCTGGTGTCACACCTACTGTCTAGAAGGACAAGTTGAGATTGAAATTTTATCACCTCATAATCAAATGTCAAGCAGTGAGTTTGTGACACAGAGACCACTGCCCAGGAAGCTAAAGTCTTATTATTTGTCCGAAAGAATTCAACTTGCCATTTGATTAAGTGGGGCACATGAAATTAGAGCATTGCAATTTAAATAAATTTCTGAACTGTAATAATTAGTCATCATAAAATAGAAGGAAACAAATTCAAATCTGTTTCTTCTTCCATCTGCCATGGTGATCAAGCATAATGCTTTAAATGTAATCAGAGGTTGGAATGAAATGTCAAAGACATATGCTTTATTGAATTTAATTGAAGATGCAGTCATCACTTCAAAGCAGCAACCACTTTCTTCATTAAAGAAAATCACTCAGGGTGTTGAGACATTGGTTTGGTGATTCTTGTTGTAAACACTTGACGATGGAAAGTTATCCATGCTCTTGTTGGAGAAATCAAGGCTCGTGTGTATCGAATTTGGGTCAGCTTGTGGTTCAGTTGATCCATTTTTATCAATAAATTGGCAAACTAATGGTCAAATCAATCACTAGAAAATCCTGGGTGTTGACTCTGAGAGCAGAAGAAAGTTGGATGGAGGCAGCCAAAGCAGTGCTAAGAATTATGAATTCCAACACCAATGATTCCAAGCATTTGCACAGTGTTTAGAGTTTCCATGAATTTTTTCATTCATTATTTTGTCTGATTCACACCTCAGAGATAGAGGAAGTTGGAAGGTGGTTGGGGATCTCTGTCTAGGAGATGAATGAAGGAAGGGAGAGTTAACACTTAGGGAAAAGAAATGGCTTCCCCTGGAACCCACCTTTAAAAGCAGAGGTGATACTGGAGCCCAAATCTTCTACTTCCTAACCTGAGCCTCTTCCATGTGCTATTATGTATTTGAGTGGTTCATTTCCTTGGGAAATATAAAGGAACATGACCGATTCTAGTTGGAATTTACAGATGTCACCAGGGTGCATGTATTTCTGCTCAGGAATTATGTCATGTGTCACAAGCAGAGACATTATGTCTAGCATGCTGAAAGAAAGCTAGAACTGGTAACCAGACTTGTCTCCATGCTTCACACTACAAGCTGCAGCTACTTGAGGAACTGGGAGCTAGAAATCAGGATGGATGCGTGAGACACTAAGGTGTACAGTGCTCCATCAATCACCATGACAAGTGAAATAATACAGGTGCCTGACTGGGGGTTTTAAAAATCATTTCATGTTGTAAGCGTAAGTGAGCACACTGTCATTCTAGGTGCATATTTTTATTCAGGTGTATTTATTTTAGAGTCCAGTTCATCCATTGATTCACTGGGACATCTCAGCCAAGTGTCTTAACGGGTCCCTTTTCTTAGAGAATGATGTGGTCTGTTCTTCTTAGCATTATATTCCCAAGTCCAATAAGATTAGTGCGTGGCTAAAACATCTACTTTAATGTGGTGATTAATCTTGACTGATAACTTGATTGGGTCGAAAGATGCCTACAGTTTAGGTGGGTCATAGATGTGTGGCCTTGATGACCCCTTCCTTTCAGACACTCTTCTCTTGTTTAATGCTTCTTGGCTGCCATACAGTCAGCAGCATTCCTCTGATGTATGTTTCTGCCATGTTTTTTTTTTTTTTTTTCTTGCCTTGGAGTTGGCCGATCATGGATTTTAGTATCTAAAACCTTGAGCCAAATTAAGCAGCTCCCTGTTCACATTGTGCTTGTCAGGTATTTTGTCTGAGCATGGGGAAAGCTGAACAATAGGCTTGATTTTGAGCCTCTAAACTTTCCAGTGTTCACAAACAACAGAGATTATAGCACCATCTATCAATATCTCTGCTATCAGAAAAGCCTCTACTGTCACACTGCACTGGGATCACTCAAGCTCCAGCAGCTTACAGGGACAGCCATAGTTCTTGTGGGTCTGCTGCTCACCTGAACTCAGAAGGTAGCAGACTGAGTCAGTGCAAGGTACTGAGTCAGTAGAGGGCAAAATACATTTGAGTAATTTGACCCTGTAATCAGGCAAAATGCAAAACAATGTCCCTATAGTCACTCACTAAAAAGTGAGAAAAATTGCAGGTGTTCATGGGGCAGTTAAAAGTCACCATCTGTTCACATTGGTTTTATTCCTCTAAGTCAGTGAAAAAAAAAGTAGGTCATAGCTGGCAAAGAAAGTGTAAAGGTACTCGGGCAGCTGCAGCAGGAAAATCTGGAGTTCAAGGACAGTTTGGGCAATTTAGTGAGACCCTGTCTAAAAAGAAGGAGAAAAGAAAAGGAGAAAAAAAGGAAAGAGATAAATTTATTCCCCAAGGAAAGACCCAGTATCAATAAAAAGCATCTACTTATTAGTCTGATAATATATTCTATTTTTACACCAAGATATTTTTCCCATTGTACCATGAAGTGTGAACAACAGAGAGTAAACAAACCTCTTCTAAGATTCTTCATCATGTTTACAAAAAGCCCGCCAGTGCTGTTTACCATATCACGTTTTCACATCTGTTTGAAAGGTTAATGCTTGTAATGCTGGCTAGAGTCTGCATCATTCGGAGATTTTGTTGGAATGACACTGTGGTCCTGTAATCTTCAGAAAAGAATGGCACGCAACTACAGAACAGATCAGATCACATATTAAAACTGTCATGTGCGCTTAGTTCTTCTTCGAAAAATGTGACTGTATTTTAGTCAGCTCTTTATCACTAGAATGAAAGCCCTTACATAGGCTAATTATGAAGAAAAGACATTTACTTAGATCACATGTTTAGAGTTTCAAAGTTCAAGACAGGGCAGACACATCTGTTTGGCCTCTGTGTGAGGATGTCGCATGGAAGCACATGTAGGTATAGTCACGTGTTAAATCAAGAAACACAGAGAGAGGAGGGGGCCAGACCTGATAGCAAGTTTCTTGCAAGAATTACCAAGGGGTGTTTGGAGAGCCTTTCTGAGGACAGAGCCTCCAATGACCCAAAGGCCTTCACTAAGCTCCACTTCTTAAAGGTTTCTCAACATTATCACACCAGGGACCAGGTCTCCTACATCTGGATGGCTGGGGAACAAATCACATCCTAACCATAGCAAAGAGTTTTGGTATTTTAAAAAGAATTTGTGTAATATAAAGTGTCACAAGACCCATGCTTTAATTCTGTGTCTATTCTTACAGCAGAACTACATACTCAGAGAATTTACAAAATTTATGAATGCAAAATGTTAGAGAGCCTAGAAGGTTGCACAGAGAGCACATTGTAGCAAGTCACAAATATTAGTCTTCTCCCTTCCTCTTGCCGCTGCTGACTGCCCAGAGTCACTGTCTATGATAACATCAATCTTCCAGAGAGAGCGTATCTATTGTGCTGTTTTTCTAACTAGGATAAAAGAGTCACTTGCTCATGCACTCACTGGATTACATTTGGTTGTAAGTGCCAAGCACTCCCTGGGTTGCTGGGAAGCCATGAGATTTAGTGTGAAAAGGAGGGGATGGAGAGGAGGACATGTGAAAAGAAACAATGCAATGTGATCATCAAACACATAACTTCCTTAGAAGTTAAAGACATTGTTCTCATACCAGGGGATGGGGAGGGGGTTGGGCACTGGAAAAAACAGACCACAGGAAGAAGCTTTCTGAAGAGACAGTAGCAGGTCAGGTGACATTATTGTTTGGATCTGGTGTGTCCCCCAAAGGCCTCATTTATTTGGATGTGATGGAATACCTATGGAACAGTGGGCTGGTCAGGGATGGGGCCTGGCTGAAGGGGGCGTATGTTTGAGGCTTGATCTGGAGGGATTGTGCCAACTTGTTCAGATCAGGGGGACACCCAGGGAAGAAACTTCAGATGTGTGATATTGACTTGTGGGCCAGAAAATGAGGGGTGGCACCCACTCTAAGTAAAGACAGCCCAACTTAGGTTGAACTCACTAAAAGAAGAAGCATTGTTACAGCTTTTTCCTGGGAAGGTTTTAGCCTTTGCCTAAGTAGCTAAACATTAACTGGCTTCTCCCTCACTTGGCTATCTGCCCTACTGTGAAGAGCTTTTCTCTGAAGAGATCTCTGCCGTGTACTTCCACGGTTGCCAGCTGCCCATGAATGGACTGTGTGCAGCCTGGTGTGACCCTGTGTGAAACTGTGAGCTAAAATAAATCTTTCCTCCTTTATTATGAGAATGTCAGGTCTTTTGTCCCAGCAATAGGTAAGTAACTAGACAGGTAGAATCTGCACTTGTGGAAATGGATCCAGTGAAGTCATTTAAGTTCAGACCAAGGAGGAAACTGAGTAAGAAACAGTCTAGGGTCAGGAAATTAAGGAATGTATATGTTATGTGTTTGCATGTGTGTGTGTGTGTGTGTGTGTGTGTGTGTGTGTGTGTGTGTGTGTAGGGGCAGGCAAGTGGAAATACGTCTTATAGCAGGGATCCTGGACCAGTCAGTGGCCTGTTTGGAAGTGGCCACACAGCAGGAGTTAAGTGGCTGGCCAGTGTGGGAAGCTTCACTTATTGGCTGAGCTCAGTCTCGGGTCAGTGGCAGCGTTAGATTCTCACAGGAGCAACAACACTACTGTAAGCAGCGTACGGGAGGGATCAGTTTTGTGCTTTCCTTATGAGAATTAAATGCTTGTTGAATCTGAGGCGGAGCTGAGGCAGTGGTACTAGCATTATCCCTGCTTCACCCAAACCTGTTTCTGGTGCCTACACTACTGGGGACAGCTGGTATATCTTGGGGCAAACCCATTAGGACCACGGAATGTGAAAGAGACAGTTAGAGGCTTTGTACTTACATGGTTGACACAAAGAACCCTTTACAAGATCAGGAGTATATTGTGGCATGCTATGCTTTGGGAAGATATATTTTGCCACCGGATAAAATGTAGCATTAAATTGAAAAGCTAAGAGAGTGTTAGAGAACATTAAGTCTAAGAAACTAATTGTACGAATCAAGAAACTGAGACCACGGAGAATGTAATGCGTAGAGAGGCTGCCTAGCAATTTTAAGAGAAAGGCGAGGACATTCTCTTCCTCTCCTCTGTCCTTTCCTGGGTAAGTCTTGGTCATTACTTCCAAATGACTGGACTTCACTGATCCTCCCTGTCCTCTTCCTTTGGCCTGCTTAATGAAGTTATCTCATTGTATTTTAGCATAACTTCTTCATCTTCCACTGCCTTTGCACAGAAACAATAAGAAAAGACTGATCATTTGAATGCCTCCAATGGGCAAGGCAAGAACTAGGTTGGAGATTCCGAGATAAATCAGTCTTCTGGTAAAGTGGGAGTGGAAGACAAGGTGCTCAACAGCAGTGTCCATGGGCTGAGGTCCTAAGCACAGAGTGACATGAGCAGTGTGTAGGAGCAAGGAGTGGCTGGAGTGACAGGCCAGATGGGGGAGCACTCAAGGAGAGGAGACGTAAGAGCAGCCTGAAGAGGAAGAGGAAGACTAGCCAGGTAGATGGAGAAGGAAGAATTTCATGGGGAAGAGGAACCCAAGGAAAGGAAAATGAGCTCAGAGTGGTAATGTACTTGGGAGATGTCTAGAGCTTCAACTGGTGGGAGGGAGGGAGCTGATGAGAACTTGGCAGATATGAGGATGCGGCGTCAAATAGGCTCCAAATCGCTAGGGGCTGTTCAAAGACTGCCCAAAGGAGGTGCTCAATAAATGACTCCAAATAACACCTGTTTTTACATTTATTCAGAGTTTGGCCTGATGGGGTTTAAGCTAGGGATGGGTGACATCATATTGGTGGTTATCACTTCTCTTCCATGAAGACCTTTTTGCCTTTACTGTTTCTCTAGGAGCCTCCTCATAATTTCCTCTTGGTTAACTGCAGGAGGTCATGAGTTCTCCATACCGGAGGGACAGAGGGTCACTCAGCAGCAGGGAATCCAAGTGCCAGACTCCTTGCCTCAGGGTGGAATCTCAGTCTAAGCAAGCAAGTACTAAATCTTGAGGAAGGCACTTATCCTCCTTCATGGATTAATTAGAGAAATAGTGCCTATCTCCAAAGTTTAGTGAGGGTTAAGTAAAAATACTTGCCTGACAGATAATAAGGTCTCAAAAAAAAAAAAATACTGGAACCAGTTGACAAAAGCCATTGGGCACATGACTGTAATGTGAGGGCATTGTGGGGTCAGAGCCTAGTTGGCTTAAAAACCTTACATATCACCTCTGGACCAATGAGAATGCTGCTCTTGGCCTTGAGAACCACCCCCCCTCCCCACTATGCCATCCTCAGAGCACAGAACCTCCACTGCACCTGAAATTCTGTGCTGCTTCTACTCTCTGAACTGGTAATCTAGCACTGGATTTAAAAATTTACACCACCTTCCCTTGTGGTTCAAGCTCCTGCAAGCAGCCAGTGTTAATAGGACGTTGAGAAAAGTGAGAGCACAAAAGAAACCTCAACAGCAAATGAGAGCGAAGCTTTTGGTTTGGGTTAGCCCTGCTGAGAACACGGCGAACACGGCGTGTGGTTCACCAAGCATTCAGTTCATACTTGGTCACTTACACTTCGTATGAGTACATCTCGACATCAAAATTATGTTTTGTGATTAGCTTTACATAACGCTCGCTCCAACACCATGCCTACCCGAGCAACCCATAAACAGACCAGGAGACACAGGGTGATCTTCTCCAGCACACTCATACAACAGTCTCAACATAATTAGTAGCATTTCTGGATCCAACACGGCACTCCTATGTGTACGGCGGAGGAAATGAATGACTCTAATTATACCTTATTAAATTTTATTAATACTCATTAAAACTCTATTATTCTTTATAAGTAGGTTACTGAAAAAGAATGAAAGAAAAGAAAGGAATGCTGGTCAAGTCTCCGTTATATTTGATGAGCATCTGCTTCTTTGTGTGACACTGGGATTTTTTATATTAAATAAAAGTACACAGGAAGTAGGTTTGCTGAAATATGTAAGATCAAGTGAACTGAATCACAAGAGGATCTGATCTGTTCAAAGTACGAGTGAAAAATCCATTTAAGAGATAAAGATCATATTTCTCATTTTAAACTGCATTAGCTGCGAAGAGAGAAATATTTCATTTTAACATGAATGGGCCGGCACTTTTGACCTCGCATCTACGCTACTATATTCCTATTTTCATAAGTGTAAATGAGAAAGTTGAGAGGAACAAGAGGTTAAGTACTTTGAACCCAGAAATAACTGTTCAAAGACTGCCCAAAGGAGGCGCTCAATAAATGATTCCAATTAACACGTGTTTTTACATTTATATTTTAAATTCTTGGTCAAAAGAATTTTACCAAAGCATAACTTCCATAAGCATGATGGGAAGTAATTCCTGCTGGTGGTCAGGAAGATCATGCAGATGTACTAAATGGGCAAAACGATGCTTTTATGATGTGCTGAGGGGACAGATTATTCTTTTTAGATACTAACAAGCAATAACGTCATGACCAAGTTAGTGGTTCCGTGGTTCCCACTGTTGCTACACTTAGAAAAGTCAGAGGAAAACTATCCGACTCCAACCTTCCAAGAACAGGCTTGCCTTTATTCAAACCAGTTCACCCAGTTTGCAGACTTGATTTTACTGACTTATTTTTAAAGCTATAAGCACAGAGCAAGATTTTTGGGATTTCTGGGCAGGGCTGTAGAGTGAATGCTGAACTCCCAAGGGTTTGTTTTTTTCAGCTGACGACGCAGGAAGTCACCCTGAAGCAACGGAGTGTCACTGCTACTCAGGGCTCACTGTCAACCAGGGCCTTCCAGGAACTGGTTCTGGGGCCAAGGGAACATGAAATCACTGGGTGGTCCTCCACGTGGTCAACTGACAGCTAACCTGGTTCCCTGTGTGTAGTCAGGAGGGGGCCAGGCCCTCCCTGTCTGGACCGGGAATCCTGTGGGAGGCACACTACTCCTTTCTCCTCGCACAGGTCGCTTTTCTCCTGCCAGCCTCGCAAGTGGACGGGATGGAAGTTGGCCTTGGCCAGTCGAGTCCCGCTGGGAATCCGGGGCGGGGCTCACGAGGAGGCTCCAGAAGGGACCTCCAGAGCAGGATCTCACGCGTCTTGCCTCAGCGTCCTAATCTGGCGCCTTTGGAGCAGATGCAAATTCCTCGGTTTCTCCTACGGCTCCTCAATTCGGCCGTTTCCGCCTCCGTCGCTTCCTTCCTCGTCCTCCAGCGGAGGCAAAAGCCACCGCACCCCCAGCTTTCCCTTCCTGCTCTGCGAGCTCCCTGCCTTCCCGCGTCTCCTCCGCGCAATGCCCGGGGGCGCCCACCTTGCGGCCAGGGCGGCTGCCCACCGCGGCGCCCCCTCCCGCGCCGGCCACCGGCCGTCCCCTACCTTACATGGACAAATGCGTGCAGGCAAAGTCAGGAATTCAAGGCCCCTGACGTCAGCCTGCAGCGCTCCGGGCACCGCACGGGAGACCGAGGGGCGGGGGTGGGACGGTGGGGAGGAAGGAGGGGAAGGCACCAACCAGCAGCCGCTCCCGCCCGGCCGAAGTTTCACTTTGTGGCTGTGGGTTCGCTCCCGGGCCCCCACCCGCGCCTTCCCGGGATAAGTAGCTCGGGCGAGCCGGGCGCCGCAAGGTAAGGGCCGGCTGGGCGCGGGGCGCGGGGACAATGGGAGGGGGAGTGCCCGGGCGCCCCCGCCTGCGGCCGCCGCCGCGCCCCGCCGCCTCCTCCCTGAGGTATTGCTGCACGCGCTCCTTCCTCCCCGCAGCCTCCGCCCGCGGGCGGGCGCCCAGGAACCCCCCGCCCGCCCGCCCCGGGGTGGCGAGGGCGCGGGGTGCCGAGCGCCCGGCCCGGCCGCCGGGCCCGCCGTGCGGAAGTGCCGGCCGCGGCCCAGTCGCGGGGTGCACGCTGTGGGGGAGGGGAGCCGGAGTTTGGGGGGGAAGCCTTTACCTTTGTCGCGCTGCGCCCCCTGCCCAGGCTTTTCCGGGTGCTCAGGGGGCGGGGCCACGCCTCGCCGCGCCGAGCTTTCGCGGAATGAGTTGTCAGAGTGGAGAGAGAGGGCCTAGGGACGCGGGCGCTGAAGTCCTCCCACTTTCCAGCCCGGGCACCTGAGGCCCCCAGAGAAGAGGGTCCTTCCGGAGTCCCAGTTCTAATTCAGATAGGCGGCGCAGGACTCCTAGTTCCTCTTCAGTAAGCATTTTCCTTGTCCCCTCCGTGTGACAGGCGCTGTGGTGAGTGGGTGTGTTGGGCCCAGGCCTTGTCCTCAGGGAGCACTCAGTTTAATGGAGGAACTAAGTCTGACCCAAAGTAGAAAGGCCTAAGTGGTGGGGAAAATGCTTGGGCGAAGTTTTAAGGCCGCTCAGGGAGAAAATTTGATTTTCTGATCCTTGGGGAGAGACCAGAAATGACTGCTGGAGGGGGCTGGGCTTGGTCAGAGTATTTGAAGGATCAGAGTTTCCTGAAGCCAGCCCGGGGTGTGAGGAAGGTCATTACAGCGGAGCAACTGCACAGAGAGACCAAATAAAGGGCGGGGAGTGGAGACACAACCGTAAATGGTATTATGTTGGGTCTTGAGGTTGGGAGTGGAGGGCATAACGCGAGATGAGCTCATCATGGACTTGTGCCTGGGTACTTGGGCAGGGCAGTTACTCTGGGACCCCAGGGCCCCTAAAGGAACCGAAAAATCTCCTACAGCTTCTTTTCTCTAGGGTGGGATTCACTGCTTTTCTTCCCCAACACAAGGAGATTAGTAAAAAAAAAAAAAAAAAAAAAAATATCCCAGTCATCTCAAAGCTACTTTCTGAATACCAGATTCACTTTATTTCAGTCTCCTTTCTCTTCTTGACCTTTTCTAAAATTCTTTCCTCCCCAATAAAACACATTCTTACAAAGATTGTCAGTGACTTACTGGTTCACCTCCGTCTGTTCCTGTGTGTTTTACGCACGCCCTTAGGGAAAGGGAGGGGCAGTGGATAGGGTCATCTGTAGAAAGAGCTGGCCCTTGCTGTCATACCCCGTTCTCACCCTTTCTTACTTTTACAGACAAGGAAACAAATAGAGATCCCCAGAAGGCCCAAGCCAGCCTTAGGGCCTGCAGTGAAGAAAATCGGCTTGAAGTGGGCGGTATAAAACACCCAGTAGGTGTTCAAAAACCTCCTTACAAGACTTTTTGTAAGGCCAAAGATGTTAAAATGATGGTGCATCCTACAGGGCCTGCTTTTGCAGGGTTTCCCCAATCTCAACATCCGTACCTTTATTGGTGGAATTAGCCCTCTGAATGGTATTAATACAGTCTACAGGTCAGGTGGCCTTCCAGGGTCAGACACCTCGCTAGCATCAGGGGCCTAGGGTTGAATTTATGTGTAGGCAGAGAACGGAGAAGCTGGGCTGCTGAGCTGATTCTTAAGGCTGGGACTTCATAGAATGACACATTCTTAGAAGAGAGGCGAGTGATCCTTTTGAGGCAGGTAGACATTTACAGGTGGCGAAAGATTCTTGCAGCCTTTTCTTGATTATGAAGGGCTTGAATAATGCCAGGCTTTTGAGATTGGTTTTAACTTAAAGTCATCATTTGGAGGTTTTGAAAAGGTTCGGACCTGATTTTTAGAGGGAAGTATTGGAAATCTTTCTGCTGCCCAGTTCCAGCAAGAGATCTGGTGATGTGACCTTAGTGTGATGATCACTGGGTGTTTGTTCATTTACTTGACATGTTACTGAGTAACTGTTGTGCACCACTGGCAAATTTTATAGCAGGCTTCTGTTTCTATTGAGACAAATACATTATATTAAATCAGTTCTAAAATACTTTTTCTATGTTTTTAATATCACTGAAATCCAGTCATCTTGTAATCATAGCTGTGTCACATTTCAATCTTTTTTTTCATTCTAAGTAATGACACATCTTACAAAGGATAAAACTTGACAAAATTTGTTAATCACGTCCTTTATGAATACACAGTGCTTTGTACTTTATAAACTACTTTTCTACCAGACTTTCCTTTTGAAACACAATCAAGGTGACACTGCCACCTCCGGTGTAACCCTTGCCTGAGATTACAGAGCTCATTAGGGATGTGCTTGAAATGACGACCCCAAGCTTGTGGTCTTGGTGGTAACATGTGACCATGCCGCTGTGTAACTCACCTGGATTAGTTGGGATGGGGAAATATGTGGGATTTAATTTCAGCACCGTGACTGATGGTGGTGAAATGCAGAGGGAGTCTGGGCCAGGGACATAGCATAGCTTGTGAGAATTCAGAAACCTGTATGTGCCAGGGATTTGCAGTGTTAAATAAAGAAGGAACTGGAGGTAGAAACTGGCAGGTAAAACCAGAGACTGGAGTTGCAGCTGTTTATACACAGAAAGAACAGATGTGCAAAGCACACATGGTCATAGCACACACATTTTTTTTTTTGTATTTTTTTTTTCTCCTTGGTCCTGGGGATATAGCCCACAATCTTTACACTGACCTATATCCCTAGCCTATTTTTTTATTTTTGATTTTGAGATAGAGTCTTGTTAAATTGTTAAGCTGTCCAGGTTGGTCTCAAGGTTGCCTGCCTCAGTCTCCCACAGTGCTGGGATTACAGGCCTGTACCACCGGGCTGGTGTGGGCCAGAATCTGTGTAGGCTCTGGGAATACAAAGATGGTGGAGGTATGGTCCCTGTTCTTGGGAGTACACAGGGGTGTTTGCAGGTGATGCAGTTGGGGTATCAGTGCATTAAGTGCTTTTTTATGGTATATTTTGACTGTTCTGCACTGAGGCTGGTCAGCCTCAGGGAAGCCATCAGTAGAGGAGTTTCTAGAGCTAGGTAGGAATTGCCCAAGTACAAAGACAGTTGAGAGGAGGTGGTTAATTCTCCAGGATGTCCCTCAGCTCTACCCCTCTTCTTGTATTGAGGATTGAGTGCTGCTCTCTGGCTCCAGAACTTTTTATTTAGTATAATTGTGAGCCAAAGTCTTATCAAGCTACCCAGGCTGGTTTTGAACTTGTGAGCCGCCTGCTTCAGCCGCCTCCTAAGTAGCCGGGATTCCAGGCTTGCACCACTGCATCAGATCACACTGTGTTGTGAATGTCCAACGTGAATTGGGCAGTGGGAAGAGGAGAAAAGGGAAGAATATATATATATATATATATATATATATATATATATATATATAATGTATATTTGTTTTTTAACCAACTAAGGTTTAAGTTTATCTCATACTTTTAACTGGTTCTTTAAAGACTCATGATTCACATAGAAATCAAAGCTGGGTGGGGCTCTGTGGGATTAAGTATGCAGGAGGCACAGTGACACTTTTAGTGCCCTGATGAGGGAACCTGGGACTTTGACCCTGGGCAGCAATTAGAGCAAAGTATGTGCATGGATGGGTGGGGATTTTTCCTGGAATATGGCTTGGAATAGCACACTTCTTTGCTGGAGGTGAGCAAGGGGGGAGATGAGGTGCTGCTGGGTTCTGCCTGGAAATCCAGCAGCTTGAAGGTGTCTGTGAGGCGCTGAGCTTGAACGGGGAGGGGAAGGAGGAGGGATTGGAAGGGTGCTGTGGGTCTTGTCGCCACCCCCAGAGGCTTGGAAGAAACGTGAGGCATTCCTAATGTGAGTCACAGGGTTGAGATGGGAGGTGGATGGGTAGCTGAGGGGTAGCAGCATCAGTGCTTAGAAGCCGCTAAGTCATACAATTGAGACTCAAATACATTTGCCATTCACTTGTTCTTTTTTAAAGAAGGATTTTAAACACTTTTGAGTGAGTACCATATGCTTATGTAATTGCCGTATTGATTCACTATAGTGGATATTATGACTAGTATGGTGTGAATGTGGTTTGTTCCCCACAGGTTTATGTGTGGAAAGCTTGGACCGCAGTGTGCCAGTGGAAGAGGGGGTGGGACTTGGAGGAGGTGGGGCCTAGCAGGTGGTCCTTAGTTACTAAAGAGGGCCTGCTCCCATCCTTTATCCCCCAAGGGATTAAGGCAGCTCCCTGGAATGCCAGGGTAGTTCTGATAGCAAGTCATTATGGGAGAGTACACCTGACCTAAGTCTGCTTCCTGTCTGGCTGCATGGTCTCTCTCTTATCCACATACATTCCTACCATTTTGGTGCCATCTTCTCAAAGGCCTTCACCAGGGCCCAGCTGACGCTGGAACCTTGAACCAACAGAACTATATACTAAGTAAATCCCTTTTCACTATAGAGCTCCCCAGCTTCAGTTGCTACATTATAGTACCAAAAAGGGACTAGTATGATGCTTGTAATTCTCGTTTTGCAGGTGAAAAAAAATTAGCTCGGTGAAATAAGTTACACACCTTCGTGGCATGGCCAAGCTTTGAATTCTTGCCTGATCTATAGCCACTTCACCACTCTTTTCTGTGCCTATAAGCAGAAAACTTTCAAGTCAGTACTGTTCTGTTCATTATTCCCTGGGTTGGAATGAAGCTCACTTTTTTTTTTTTTTTTTGTGGTCGGATCACAGTTCAGAATTTACCTGGGTGAGCAGTCTCCTTAGATCCACACTGGTGATGACTTAGCTCCTCCTATTCTTGGGATGCTGCTGTGCCCACTTCCGGTTTCCCTTTGTATGTGGAGAGAACCCAGCCTCTCTAGCAAATCATCTGCTTCTCTTCAGTGTCATTCTTTTCAGTCCCCTGTGGTGCTCAGGGTTTGATGCATCCATTGGAGATGCAGCTGGGACAGTGAAGTAACAAGTAATTTGGAGTCTTGATCTTCCAGCTCCTGTAATGGTTGTAGACCAGCTAGTAGGCCCCTCCTCCTCCAATTCACACCACCATTGGGTCCCCTGGATCCTCGTGGGTCCTTCCCTTTTCTAGGTCATCTCGGTCTCTTTTTCCAGGAAAGGTTTGTGACTCTGGAGGGACCAACTACATTCCTATTACCTGCCTGCTTCTGTTGGGTCATTTGCATTTTGCTGACTCACAGGTAAAGGCATAAATAAACTCCTTATTCCCTGAAAAAGAGGAGACAGACCCCAGGAATGGCATCAGGCAGAAAGAGTAAGATCTTGAGTTATGTGGACCTTTCTCATCACTGGTACCCTGAGGATGTTTGTTAGCCGTTTATTAAGTGAGCAATGTTTCTTGACGTGATATAAACATATAAGCAAGAACCACTGCTCCACCTAACTTGTTGGTCTGACCCCGAAGCCCACTGAACAGCTGAGGAGAATGTGACAAGGAGACATTGAAATGGTCTCTGAGGACTCGTTTCAGAGAGTGCAGTCCATGTTATTGGGGGAAGCGAGAACATATATAGGGTAGAGTAAGAGGTGAGTCCTGGAGTCTAGGTAAGGTTCCATTTATCTGACCATCTCAGAGAAACAGCATTATAATCTTATATGGAATAGCAGGAGGCATGTGGCGGGGCAGGGAGGAAAACACGTGGGCAGACACGTGCAGGACGATCTGTGCCTTGTTGAGTCTCAGGTGCAAAACAACCAGGAAGTCTTTGGAGTTCAGTGTGCTAAGTTCAGGTGTCCCAGATGTGAGCCAAGTATGCTTGTGTCCATCTCGACCCCTCCACGTTTCCCCCCTTTGAAATAGAAGGAATAATTTCTCCCAATAAAAACAGTCTTATGTTCAGAATGCTGGAGACGATTGCAAAGACAGTGAAGGATGCCAATAAAGACAATGCCAGGACAGCCCACAGTGAGTGTGGAGATGTCTGTTGTAGACCAGGGACAGCCTGTTGGGTTGTTTGATCCGAGCCAGAGCAGACAGGTTGTTGAGGGTAGCCACAACCGAAACCCAGCTTCTAGGTGGCTCTGCCATGGGCTAGGCAGGCAGGTTGGTATTCAAATGGCTGGAGGGATTCTGGGAGGGTAAACTTTCATCTTTTTCTGTCGGAGGCGACCCCGGGGGTCCACGGCCTGACACCTCCAGCAGGAAGACAAGCAAACCCTCTCCTTGTTGTTAACAGGGTTCCAGGTCCTCTCCAGGAGTGATCCAGGGGGTCCTTCCACATAACTATGGTAGATAAGATGGACCAGTAAGTGGAGCCCAGTGTTTGTGGCGGAAGCCTCTGACTTAGTTTTAGAAAAGGTGAAAAAAATTAAAGTTAACAGAGCCTTATTAAGTGCATCATGAGGGGAGGGCATATCCCCTCCTCTGTTTTGTAAGCAGGGTTTTAAGCTCATTATGGCATCTTTCAATTACACTTTAGGCTTACAGGTTTATTGGTTTGTAGGAGATAAGTCAAATCACCTTTGGTTATTGGCGGGACAAGCCTATCTGGTTTTATGCCAAACATAGTTATAAGTAAGAAAAGTGCTTTGAGAGGGGCAAGGAGTTTAGAAGAGGGCCTGGAAGGTAGGTGCACTCATTCTATGATGTTTGCAGGAGGCTGCCGAAAGCACCCCGGTTGGGAGGCACGGGGCAGCAAGCGTGACACTAACAGGTTGGGCTCGAGTCTCCCCGCAGGCACCCACAGAGTGGGACCAGCTGTCCTGCTTCAACCTGCAGCCACAGGCACAGCCAGTTTACACATCCCAGATGCATCTGTAGTTCATTTAGTGTAAGTTCGTTGAGAATAGAAACAGAAGATTCAATAGGTGATGTAGTTTTAGGCAAAATTAAGATTCCCAAAAGGATAAATAAGGGACTAAATTGAATCTTTGCCGGTGCCACGTGAAGCCAGTCATCTAAAGGTCCATTTCTTACAGGGGCAATTGTGGCTTGGTGCTCTTTAGTGGACCTTCCCAAACTAGTTCTCTAACTAAAACCTCACGCGCAGATGCATGAGTCACTTTATTTCCTACCGCACCTGTGACTCAGTCTATAAATTGAGTCAAATCCTCAGCGGCTTTTGTCTTAGCCCTTGTAAGGTTTGCATACCTCTCCCTGCTGGTAATTTTCACCAGGCTCATAGGGCACAGAGGCACACTTGGTCAAAATATGGAGCCAGACCTAACACTTGAACTGCAGGAGAGCTGCATTGTCCCTCACTTTGTAAACTTTCTTCCTGTCTTCACCATGCGCAGGACACTAAAGGTGGCACCAGCCATACGATTTCAATCTGCCTGTTCACGTTTATCATAATAGGCTTTCCACTTTAGATATGTGGGTGCGGGAAGGGCTGCCCTACATAGATCTTCCCAATCTTGGGACAAATTAAATGTAGACTAAGATTCTCCAGAAGCTGTTCCGCAAATGCTCCACGAGGGCCATCCTCACCCACCTTTATTAGTTCTATGAATGTATTTAAGTCATATGGATACCAAGATTATGGTGTTTGAGCAGTGGAATTAATATTAACAGGGAATGCCTCGGGTGGGGCGTCCCGTGATTGAGACCTTTATCAAGGGGGAATTTGCAATTATCTCCCAATTGGCATGCCAATTTTTACATATTTTTACAAGGGAAGGATTGGTCTCTGACCATGGGAACCAAGGGTGTCTCCAAATCTGTAAAAGAGGGTATGCCTTTGTCCTGAGTCTTTGTTAGAGTCTATTTCCTTTTGCTTAGTCTCAGCTTCTCCCTTTGATGCGGGGCTTGTCTCAGACGTAGCACTTGGGCCCCTAACTTCCCCAGGGACTTTCTCCTAGGGTGTGGTAAGCTCCAGTCCTTTTTCCTGAGTCTCTGTTAGACCTTATTTCCTTTGTTTAGACTCAGCTTCTCTCTGATTCTGAGCCTGTTTCAGACCCAGCACTTGAGCCCCTAACTCCCCCAGGGACTTTCACTGAGGGAGTGGTAACCTCCTCCTTCTCCAGTTGTGAGCTAAGAGGAGGGTATGGCTCAGCTGCCGCAGCCATGACAGTTCTAGTGCAGCAGCTGTAGCTGGGAGTCCTTCAGAGAGGATACCCATACTTCCCCTAATTCCCAGGGGTCCACACTCGCACTTCCTGCTTGCCTCAGGTCCCTGTTTGGGGCCAGATGTGGGTCCAACCCATGGAGTCCACCAAACAGCCGATGAGAGTGTGGTGTGGGAGACATCGAAATGGTCTCGGGACTCATTTCAGAGAATGCAGTCCACTTTATCGGAAGCGAGAACATATATATAGGGTCGAATAAAAGGCAGGTCCTAGAGTCCACATGACATTCCACTTACCCAGTCATCACAGAGAAACAGAATTATAACCTTATATGGAGTAGCTGGAGGCATGTGGCAGCACAGGGAGGAAAGCAGTAGGCAGATGTGCACAGGACGGTATGTGCCTGGGTGAGCCTCGGGTAAAAAGAACCACGTAGTCCTGGGAGCTCAGTGTGCTAAGCTCAGGTGTCCTGCATGCAAGCCAAGTATACTTGAGTCCATCCTGACCCCTCCACACTAACTAAATAATTAATTTGCGTGTCTATTTTCCCTCTACTTCAGACATTTAAAATTTTTTTTTTGAGACAGAGTCTTGCTTTACAGTTGAGGCTGATCTTGAACTCATGATGTAGGTTGGCCTGCAGTTCAGACATCCTCCCGTCTCAGCCTTCTCAATGCACGAATTACCGGCACCTGGCTTATGTGGTGCTGGGGAGGATTGACCTGGAGCCTGTGCTTTCCAGACAAACACTCTAATCACCAAGCAATGGCCTCGGCCTTTTGTTGTTGTTATGTTTTTGTTTTGAGACAGTGCCTTTGCCCAGATTGGACTCAGACATGAGCTTCCTGCTTCAGCTTCCCAGGTAGCTGAAACTGTAGCCTTTTTCCACTTGGCCTGATTGCCCCTCTACTTTAAAATAAACTGCTTCTGGCTTGTAAGGACATCTGGATTATTTATCCAGTTCTCAATGGCCAGAAGGGTTCCTGGTGCATGATGAACGCTCTGCAAAGATTTTCTCCATGGAGACAGGTGAAGATAGGGAGTGACATAGCTCAGCACAGCCACAAGGTAGTAACCTTGGGGAATGAGACTGTACCCACTGCCCAGGGCCAAGGGCCTGTGGACACTGAGGACTGAGTTGAGAATTGTCAGGTGGGTAGCTGCCCCAGATGGCCCCCCGTATTCCCACCAGCAGGGTGACAAGGAGGGCGTTGGAGTGTGGGGTTGAGTGTTGCTGGTTTAGCTATACTAAGAATAATTGCACGTACAGCTACTTCATTTTTTCCCTCATACAGGTTGGATTGTCCTTGAACATTTTTTTTTTTTTTAATCCGTGCCTTTGTTTTTTCAAACTGGAGTTTCCAGCCTCTCTGTTGCTGTCTTTTATAAACCTACGTTTCTTGAATGTAAGATCAAAATCTGCCTGGTACCATAGAGCAATTTGCACATCAAAACCTACCTTGTACCATAAAGCAATTTCTAGACATCGTGCCTCTTCTGTTCCACATATATTCACAATCGCATTCAGTCCAGCCTCATGTGTTAAGCTTTCAGTACATGTGTCCCGATGATCACCTGATTCCGGGTTGGAATGTCGAATCCTGGCTTACAAGGAACACTGAAACCAGCTCTGCCTTCAAGGGTCTTTATTCTAGCATAAGAGGGGGATGGAGGTAGAGCCTGGTAAGTCCTTATTAAGGTGATGAGCAGGCTGGACAGGGTGGCTCATGCCCGTAATCTCAGTGCTTTGGGAGGCTGAGACAGAATGATTGCAAGTTAGGGCCCAGCCTGGACAATTTAGTGGGACCTGTCTCAAAAAAAAAAAAAAAAAAGTCTGGGGCTATAACTCAGTGTGAAGGCCCTCAGTTCTATCTCCCGGAACCTCCCCTCCCCCGACCCTGCCATAAATAAAGTGGTGAGCAATTGGCTAAGAAAGGAGGGCCTGACTGCCTGGAGGATCTGGTGAGTGCTGTGGGGTTGGGGTTCAGAAGCGACTCACAGGGGACGGGGATGAAAGACTTTTCAGGCAAAAGGACCATGATATATATATGTGCAGGCCTTTGGCCTAGGAATGTCCTGGAAATATAAGTGTGTTTGAAGATCACTGTGGAAGGTGGGGCTCAGTGGTGAAAAGCTGGTAGACTGCGCCAAAGACTATGGAAGACATAGGTAGAGGGGGCTTTTATTATATTTATTACTTTTTTGAGCAAAGAAGGGCCTTGTTGGTTCTGTGTTTCGAAGACTTCTGGTGGGAGAGTGATAGGTCAAAACCAGGGGCAGGGACCCAGCTGAGGAGGCTGCTAAAAAGATTCTGGGACAGAGGAGATGGGCATGATCAATGTAGAGAGGGAGAAGTGGATTCCCTGAGCAGTCTGCTGTTAGAATAATATTGATAGCTTAGTTGCTACCCTCGGCCTTCTAAGTATTGGCCAGCTTATCAATCTTGGTTGGAAAACATGGCTTTATGGACAACAAAGTTGAGGTCAGGCGAAGTCTCAAGCTTGTGGGCAGTTCTTGCTTTACCTGTATGGGCTGGGACCTTGGCAGTCGATGTGATTTGGCCCATCATTAAATAGACGAGGAAACTGAGGCCAACAGGGAGACAGACTTGCTCAGTCACGCTGGCCCTCATCCCCAGGCGAGCCATCTTTCCAAGGTGTTTTGCATTTTCAGCTTCTGTTGTAACCTGACACGATTTCTCTTCCACCACCAAGGGCTTTGTTTTGGAGAGTTTTGGGAAAGGATGTAATTTGGAGATAAGTAAGTTTTAGGGCTGAACATGTTCTTTTGCACTTTGCAGTATGATTAAGTTGGGTCAGTGTGTGTGTCTGTGTGTGCATGCATGCGTATGTGTCTGTCTGTGATTTGGGGATTCGTGTTATTTCCATCAAGTCCTGCCACTTGTTTGTTAGAAGCAAGCTATTTGATCTAGGTTAGCTCCAAGGTTTCTTATCTATGACAGTTTCCTGCCCCGATTCCTGCCATTCTACTTTGATATTGTATTTACTCATCTTGTTTGTTTGCCTAAGTTTTTAGACAGTCTTAGATACATTAAAAGAAAGAGCCTCCTGTCTCTTTCTTCCCTTCTAAACCTGTCCATCACAAGTCATCTCTCAGAACCCATTGTTTCGTAGCCTCCACAGGACTCCATAGCGATTTTTATGTGGCAAATATTATAATTAGTTTTATTACTTAGCTCCCAATCGCAGTTGAAGAGATGGATTGGCAAGAGTGATCTTTTCTTGGAGAGATTGAACAAGGGTTGGGGAGTAGAGAAACCGTCGCTGTGGTGTACAAGGCCAGGAGTGTACAGTGAGAACAAGACAGTGTGTCTCAGGCTCTTGTCCTGGAACTTGAGTCCTCAAGGGAGCACAAAGTAATTTATACACGTCTGCACCAAACCCTGCTGACAGGCAAGAAACTTAGCATTGCACTTTACTGATTAGGACGATGAGTTGCCTGTGTCTGTGGCTTCTGAAGACAAGCCAGAATCATTGTGCTCCTGGAGGGCCTGCAGGTCTGGGTTTTTTCATGTCATCATTGGGGCGGTATCATTACCAGGGATTTTTGTTGTAGGAAGGGTAAAAACCTATATCTGAATAACCCATAAACCCTGTAAGTTCTGAAATATCCTTTAGCCTCAGTTACCTTCCAACAGAGACCATTTGATATGTCAGAATTCACTTGTGAAAATGAGATGAATTCCTGTAGTAGCGCTTTATTAAATTTTAGCATGGTGCATATATAAATCCAGGTAGTGTGGATACATGGATGGTTATGACACACAGCAATGGCATCTTTCCCTGCTGCTGCTGGGGATTATGGAATTAGAGTCAGGTAACTAAGTTCAAGCTCTACCAGTAGCTGTGTGGGTTAATTGACAGAGCTCCTCCGGGGTGCTCATAGGCACTTCTATTTTCTGATTTACTAAGGTCAAGCCTCTTAGTCATGAGGGCACCACTGTTGAAACTGTTCTCCAAAAAATGGGTTGAGGGCCATCGGTGTTCACAGGCATTTCCAGGCCCCACAGTTCGTTTGTTACCAGTGGATGGTTGTGCCTTCTGCCTCCTGCTGCCATGACCACCCATTGTATCTTGGGTTGTATTAGTGTTGAATTTGAATTTTGAGGCCAATGGGACTTTCTTCTACTGTGGTAACTGCTTGTGCAGCAGCCCAACAGTTTGGCCGCACAGTAATCCAGAAGGAGAGCTGGCATTAAAGGCTCTTCCTCAGAGACTTTGGAAACTTTTCATGGGGCAGGTAAGTGTGAGGATCAGGACAGGCCAGGGTTACCTAGCCTGAAGACATCTTCTTGGGTCCCTACCGCCCTCACTGTGCCCACTCTTCCTCCTGGAGCTGTTGCAGCACTCTTTCATTACTCAGGCCAGATCACCAGCTACTTTGCTTAGGATTTTAGGGTAGAGGTTTCTTCCACTGTGATAACATAGTTGTAGATGTGTTGAGTGCAGAGGCCTTGGTTTTATTAGGAGAAAGGTTGTGTGTGTGTGTGTGTGTGTGTGTGTGTGTGTGTGTGTGTGTGTGTAGGTTTAAAGAAGTTTTCTGGTAAATACCTGCAGTTGTAGCACTCTGGGAGACTGAGGTAGGAGGATTTCAAATTTGGGCTCTGCCTCGACAACTAGCAAGACTCTGTCTCAAAGATAAAACAAAACAAGGCTGATGATGTAGCTCATTGTGAAGGCCATGGGCTCAATCCCCAGTATCAAAAATGTTTTTTTTTCTTTCTTTAAAGTTATCCTCAGTTTCATTACACAAAAAAGCAACAGTACCTGCTTCACAGGTGGAGTGATTATACTTTCTGATTAGCCCAGGGCAGCCTCAGTCTATGCTTGTGTTTGGTGGTATCAGTATGCCCTCTTTTACTCCTAGAAGCCTTCTAATTAGGAAGATAAATTATATGGCAGGCACGTTGGACTATCAGAAAGTTTAAGTCAGGATGTGATGGGCAGGCAAAATTGCTGTGGCTTCCAATAGTTGAGAAGTAAGACTGATTCTCTGCCATTGTGTGTACTTCATCTGGGTTCTAGAATCTTTAATTTCCATGCAGTGGCCTACCTTGATAGCAGTCTTTGAATATCACTGTGGAAGTCCAGGGCTGTCCTAAATGCAGCATCAGGAGGTCAGTAGCATCAAATAAATTAATTCTTCCCAAATAATTCCCACGGATGATAAGCCTTGTTTAGTTCCCGTGAAGAAAACAACTCCATTGACCCCTGGAGCATCTGTCTTGTTTGGATGAAAACTAATAATTTTCAGGAACTGTAGTAAGGAGTTGCGGCTCAGAGGGTGGAGTGTTCCTTGACTCATGGGAAAAATAAACTTTGCAGAGACCAAGGCAGGTAAGTAACACCTTTTCTTAGATTGAGGTTAAAGGTAGGTCAGCATTCCAGAGGCTGGTCCTTTCCAGTCTGGAAAATTTTCTTCTTGGCTCTAGCTTAGCAGCTTCCCTTGGGGAATGTGAATGTTGAGAGCCAACCAGGACCCTGAACATACGTTTGTCCACTGATTTGACACATCTGTGTAATCAGTCATTCCATAGCATGTGTTGGTATATGGGTAAATGAGTCAGTGTCTGGACATGGAAACATGAATGCTGTGTGATGTCTGTCTCTGGGAGGTCATAGAAATGATCAGTATAGTATGTACAAAAATATGTATATATGTTTGGTGGCTGTGGTGGTATGATGACTAACTCAGGAAAAGGAGATAAAGAGAATGTCATTTGATTAAGGATTGAAGGATGACTAGGGGTTTGGAGGACTAGCAGAGGAGAGGATATTTAGATTCAGGAAATAACATGGACAGTGGGTAAGAAAGTGTGTGTTGTTTTGGAAAACTGGAGTTATGAGGGTGGATTGCAAAGCAGAGAGGCCGGGGGATGCCTCCCATGGCCTAGCCTATATTATTCAGTCTATCCTTGAACTTGTGATCTGCCTGCCTTGGCCTCTTGAGTACTGAGATTATAGGCATGTGCCCCAACACCAGCCTTGAAACCTTTAATTCACAGTGGAATTGATTCTTTGAAGAGACTGAGTCTCGAATCATTGAAGATATTCAAGCAGTGGCTGATGGTAGAATGTTATAGTGAAGATTGAGGCTTTGGTGAATGACTGATGTAGAGGGCATTTGAGGCCTAACAATTGTGATTTTTCATGTTGTTTGTTTTAGTTCTTGGAAAAAAAGATGTTTGTAGCCGACTTATCTGGAGATCCTCAGTTCATTTGGCTCTTCAGGATTATTTTAGTCAACCTGGATGAAAGACAGAGCTAGAAATGCTTGGCTGTAGTTCATGTAGTGTTGTGAGGGAATATCTAGTCTGATGGCAGTAAATTAACACTTGCTTGCCACGGAGATCTTTGTGGCCTCAGCCAGCTTGCATGATCCCGATTATAAAGGAGCCTTCCAGGACAGTGTAGCACTTTCCGTAGAGTATGGCGTTTGCAGGGCTTTACAGTTAACCAGATGTTTCTCTACAAATCACAGTCACATCGTCCCAGGGTGTAGAGTAGTTATAATATAATCTTCCAAATTTCACTGGTCAGGACCTTCAAGCTGGGAGAAAGGTTGAAATAACATGTGCAGAGACCATAGTAGTTGACTGTTGACCTTGGACTTCAGTTTTCTGTTCAGGGCACAATAAATATTTTCCAGTTCCCTTCCTATGCAGGGCTGAGAGTCAGGCTCCAGCTTTTGCCCATATTTCTGTCCTCAGCATCTGTTGTAGCTCCTGAAATGTGGTGAAAATAATAAACATTTGTTGAATGAATATGTGAGTGGATGAATAATAAAAGTGAAGTAAAAAAAAGAGCAGCTTGAGCTTGAAGAATAGATTAATAAAAAATTGAGTGCTTCTAAACTTTAATGCGACTGTTACCAAAAGGCAATGAAAAACTCATTTAGAATACATTTACTTAACTTCACTGAAAAACCAAGCAAGTGCCAAAGTCTTTTCACCATAATCCCTATTTCTGATCTCATATTTTAGCACCTCAAAAATGTTTAATCTATTTTCTTATATCTGTAGGATGTTTCTTTGTACCTAAGATTATTATTTGAAAAAGACAGTCTTTCTTGGTTTTGTGTTTATCATTTATGATACTAAAGATATATTAAAGTTGATAAATTCCAGTGTCATTGTTATCCTGTGGTACTTTTTACTTTGAAAAATTAAGTGCAGTTGGAGAATGTCATGATAAATATTTGTGGGTAGATGGCTTTTCTTTGTTTCCATATCAAGTCTTGAAGACAGTTGTTTCTTTGGCACCTGTGTTCATTGTTTTTTTGTTGCTGGGACACCGTTCTGGCACCCACAGCTTAAGGGCGGAAAGGCTTACCTTAGCTCACAGTTTCAGGAAGTCTTAGTCCATTTATGGGTGGCTGGTAGTGGGAAGGGCTTGGAGGCATAGCTAGAGAGAAGCTGTTTACAACATGGCGAGACAGGAAGCAGAGAGAGTGAAGATGTAGCGAGCACATGTCTTTCCATGTCATGTCCCAGTGATCTTCTCTTTCTGGATCAAATCCCAGTGATCTGTCCCTTCTGACCAGGCCCCGTACCTTTGCATAGAACTGATGGATTATCCCCATGATCGAGTTGCCTGCAGTCTTTGGGGGAACAATCTCGACTCAAACCATAAGAGCACGTCCCCTTTGTTTGACTTTTTCTCTCTTCTGCATTTCATGGCTGTCTCCCCAGGACTATGGTAGAAGTGTACAGATGCTCTGGGAGTCACAGGCTCTGCGTTCACACCGCAGCTTTGTTTCATGATATCTGTATAATCTTGTATGACTTCCTTACTCTCTGGAGCCTCTGGCTTTCACCCGTGAAAGCAGGTAAGGGTGCCTTTCACATGATGTGATTTTGAAAGGAATTTTGTGGTCAGTGTAGTAATGCCTCAGGGCCCACTGTGTAGTACCACTGGGAAGTGTCCCAGTCTTCTTTGGTGTGTTGTCTCACCCCACTGGCTAGTCACATGCCTGGTATCTTTTACCTTTTGTTTCCCTCTCCACTAGGTTCCACAGTAGACCTTAAATAAGTTTATATTGCCTGGCTACATATATTTTTAAATTTCTTTCAGAAGGGAATTAACGGTGCCAAAGTCCCACCTATTTGTCTTTTCTGTTCTTTGCATTTTCTTTTTTTTTGCTTTCACATTTTTTTTTTTTTTTTTTTTTGGTGTGGTACTGCTTTTGGACAAACCGCTGAACTGTGTCCCCAGACCCTTTTTATTGTTTATTTGAAACAAGGTCTGACTAAATTGCCAATTTGCCCAGCAGGCTGGGCTCGAACTTGCAGTCCCCCAGCTTCAGCCCCCCTAAATCACCTATTTCTGTTACGGTCATATGAGCTGTGTTATTCAACCTCGGGGAAGAGTACTAACTTGCAGAGTTACTGGTAGTATGTGACTCAGGTTGTTTCTCTGTATCTTCAGCAGGATTTAATTTTATAACTTGCATTTGTCTTTCCTAAATTAATAGGTAAGATGTGATATTTCATTATTGTTTTAATTTGCATTTATTTAGAAAATGAGAAAGTTCCCAGGCAGTGGCTTAGAGTTTCCATTTCTCTTTATGTCATTTGTTAACTGAGAATATTTTAAAAGTGATCTAGGACAAGCTTGGTAAGAAAGGGTTAAGAAAGATTACTGTTTGGAGTTACATAAACCTTACCTATTCATTTATTCACTTGTTCTTTAATGAAGACCCACTATATTCCAGGCAGAGTTCCTGAACACCCTCTGATAATATAGAGATGAGGAGAGTCAGCTATTTCCAATCTAGTCTTCTCATTTAACACGTATAGTAGCTGAGACCTAGAAAAATGAGGTTAATTACCTGGGGTCATATACTTTGTTCTGTAGCTGAGCCAACCATTAACTTGAACAGTAATGAATTCAGATAGGCTGTTGTGTCAGTAGCCTTTTACACCGTAGAGACAGCCTAGAAATTTCAGTATTGTGATGTTAAACATATCCCCAACTCTGTCTACACTGGGAAAGTAGAGGTCTGATGTTTGTTTTAGAATATATGATCATGTAGTTCTTTAGTCTTCTTTTGTGTAATCCTTTTCTAGATCTCTCTGGTATCTTAATTTATATTAATTCTTGAAAGGATCAACTTAGTATTGAAATAGTAGCTCAGGCCAATTATGAGCCTTTCTGGATGTGTTTTTTGGTAAATGGGAGGGACAGATGACATGTTTCCCCATCAAATATAATAGTCAATTTAGATTTAATAAGGCAGTTATCTCCAGGTAATAAAAATTCAACTAACTTGCCATAACTACCTTGTTTAAAGTCAATTAAGAGCCTCATATTCCTCACTCGCTGGATAAAATTTAATAGAACTCCAGTTAAGCATTTATTGCTTATTTAATTCAAAATTAAGTTAATCACCATAGTTAGTAACAACCACTGAGTATTTAATTAACATTCGGCAAACTATCTTATTAAGTCTAAATTAGATACAGACAGGTCTTGTTTATTCTCATCCATTTGTGCACACCACTCACCCCAGAGGGCCTTTGGTTTTTCCATGGCTTTCCTCTGCTCATTGTTATCCTGTGTCTCTTCAGGTTGACACCCAACTTGGGCCAGGAGGAAGGCAGAGAGGCAGGAATCTGCCATGCTGTTGTAACTTTTGATTCAGACTTAGCTGTGTTTGACTGCTCCTTTGAGAAACTTCCCCAATTCAATCCAATCCCTTTTCCAAGAATTGTTTTGTGCATTTTTTTTTTTTTTTTGTATGAAGCATCTTTTAAATACTGAGGAAGAAACAGAGGAGGTCATCTTGACATTTTTGGTTTAATTTTCTCATCTGAAAGAGAAAATTGGATTTAGTTCATTCATATGGCTTGCAATGTGTAGAGTTTTGGTGCGTGTCATGGAGACCGCAAGAATTTAGACAGGGTCCTTGCTCTTAAGTAGGGTGTGTGCTCTTGCCTGAGAATGACCACACAGAAATACAATGCTCCCCTGGAATGCTGTGGTTCTGTGAGGCTGTGTTTCTACAAGTGTTATGGCTGTTCTGTGAAAAAAGCGTCCTGTAGGCAAGTAAGCGAGCCAAAGTTCCAATGAAGCAAACACTGAGTATCTTAGCCAGGGAGTCCTTAGTCAACTTTTACACATTTTAACCTCCCAAAAAGTTTTTTTTAAATTATTATTTTCATCTCCACCCTCCTTTTTTTCAGAATAGATTTTATGCTTTGCGAAAAGCAACTCTGGGCCGGTGATGTTGTCTGTCAGTCTGTTGTAGCCTAGGGGTGCTAAGCAGACATTTACCCTAGTAAGTAATGATGATACAGAATCACAGTTCTACTGGGCTTGAAAGGTGTGCGAAGAGGAAGATTTCAGACATAAGGACATGTGGCTAGATGCAGATCTGAACTCAAGGCAAGCTGTCTTCATGGAAGAGAGGTAGGCTTGTAGAAGAGAACCATGCATAAGCAGAGTGGCCTGGAGGGTTGCTGGATTCAGGAGGGAACAGAACAACAGTAATATTCTGACACAACTGACTGTTGGAGACTCCCTAACACACTGACATAGCTTAAATCAATTATATGCCTGAGCCCAGACAGGTGAGAGGCAGAGGGCTTTTTGATGCAGAACTCTGATTTCAATTTTGTTCCACCTGAGTGCCTGTCTACAGAAATGATCATGAATTCACTTCTTTAAGACGTTTCGGTGCTCTGTCTGTGGTGGAACCTCTGCTTTGTGAATCTCAGTCTTTCTTGATGGTGAGTTATGGCTTCTTTGTGGCTATTTCATTCCCATAGGTCTAATTTCCATGTGTACCATCGTGTGCCTCATCCTGTGTTTTTCCTGTCTCTCTGGCTGTCCTTGTTCTGTGTCTTCATTTTTATTCTTATCTATTTGTATTATCTTTATATTTTCTCTTTTATGCTGCATTTAAACTAATGAAACTAATGTCCTCCTTTCCAGTAGAAGTGAGCAGATGGGATATTCTAGATGGAATGGAGGATAACCTCGTGTACGAATCTGGTCCACCCTATCTTGGGCTGTGTTCCTTCAGAATCGCCTAGCACTGCCCACCTGTTTTCCATATCATATGGAAAGGAGCATAGCCAAAGGCTTTATTTCTGCTTCCAGTTTAGGCATGAATTTTTCCTTCTCTGAGCCTCAGTTTATCCATCTTCTGGAAATTGTTGAGTGTAGGCATTTATAAAGTTACCATAATGAAGTGGACTTGGATTGTTGATTAGACCTGTATTTTTCAAGTCTAGCAATGCATAATAGACGTAGTTTCATGCCAACACAGAGGCATGCCAGGACTACTGGCTCTCCTATACTTCAACTTCTTCTGAACTCTTTTTTTTTTTTTCATCTCTTATTGCTTCTTAGACATATCTTCTCCTTTGCCGCCAACTTTTCTTGTCTTTTGTATGTTTGTCAAAGCTAAGAACTGGCATTGATCTATTCCTATGAACAACACCCCAAAGTATGCACATTTCCCCAGTTTTCCTTTAACTTTTTGTCTCTGTTCCAGGATCCAGTCCAAGCATCACAGTGCATTTAGTTATGATGTCTTCCTCGTCTACACTTTTTATTTTTTTTTCCTATTCAGAGATGACTTTTGTATTGCAGCCTCTAGTTTTGAACCATTAAATTGGAATGATCATGGGGATAAAGTGAAGAAGAAATCCCCCCCGCCCCTTTTTTCTCTCTGTGCTTTTTCTCTCTGAAGGGACTTTGGCAAAACAGGGTTGAAAAATCACTACAGTCTAGCTGTCCAGCCTCCTTGTTTTTAGGAGAAGAGACTGAGTGCCCCCCTAGACCATTCCCATATAAAGACATTGGTAGAGGAAGCTGGAATCCTGGAGAAGACCAACATAGAGTCTTGAAGATTCTGATCTTGACCCTTTTGTCAGGGGAATGAGAGAGCAACATCATGAGCTGTCAGAAACCTGTGTTGTGATTCAAGCTTTCCCACTAGTTTCCTTGTCTGTAAAGTGAGTTCAGTGATCATTCGTACCTTGTGGAGTTAACCCTCACCAAATACCAACCATTTTAACTCATGAAATTCAAGTCAGCTGAGGTAGTCCCATGTAACACAGCCTTAGAACATAGTAGGGTTTCAACCAATGCTTGAAAAGTGAAGCCTTAAAATGAGGAAATTTGTTTAGAACTGATTTCAAGAAAACTGGGACAAGTCATTGCAAAGCACAGAATAGTCATTCATTCATAAGGAAATCTGTGATGCTCCAGTGTGAAAGCCGTGTTTGGAGTTTCTGATAAGTGACTATACTGTCTGTTTGTATTCTCGGAGGCTTTTATCATAAAATACTACATTATGTTGTAGTCTAACTTTCACACAAATTGGATCCTGAAACTTCTTACAGGAATTAAAAATACAAACTCGTGGGCAGTATGTGTTTTATAAATTACAGAAAACAGAAGTGTAAAGACACGGCATAGTGAGTGGAGCAGAGTCTATGATGGGCACTGGTGCCCGTGTGGCAGGGGGATGGCTCAGAGTGGGGAAGTCACGAGGCAGTGCATGTGTGTTCTGCTCTCCCTGTGGGAAAGATGGGGCTCCAGCAGGGCAGGGCATGGTGAAGGGCAGAAGCTTCTGTGTATCATGGTCTTGTTGAATGGGACCCACTTTGGAATGTGATTCCCATTGCTTTTCCCCCAGTTGCACCTGTGTCTCTGCATTTTCTCATTAGTATAACCCTTCCTCACTGAGATCACCTATTTGAATCCATGTTGATCTTCCAGATCCAGTATACAGGGACTAGGGATATAGCTCAATAGTAGAATGCTTGTCTAGCATGGATTAATTCCTGGATTCAATCCTGAGCGGTGCCAAAACAAACAAAAATCTAGGCTATTAGTGTTATCTCCTCCATGAAACAAGCCTTGATTTTCTTTCCATTTCTCTCATTTAGGTATAGTCATGTTCTCCGTGGTCTTTTGTTTGTACCACTTGCTTGATATTGACCTCTTTCCACTGCCTTCTGTTGGGATCAACTTCCTTACCCCAGTTTTGACTTCAGTATTTCCTTAGAACATTCATCCCTGCCTGGTATATGGCAGAGAGATAGCATGCAGTTGTTGAGTGGGTAGATGGACAGGTGGACAGATTTGATATTGCTGACAGTAGACTCAAGCTTAGTTTCTTTAGGATAGAACTTAAACTTACTTTTTCCCCCACATACCCCAGGACCAGCCCTGAGAAGGTGTTCATTCATTGGTTCATTCATTCATTCATTTCCCAGAAGAGTTTCAGGCATTGATTGGTGTAGCACTAGTGACAGGTCCATTTGTTGTTGGTCTGTACAGAGAAAATAGTACTTTTGGGATGTGTATTCACACCTGTATGATTTATCTGGATTTTTTTCCTCCTTTGACCTGTATGGACTGAGCAAGAAATGGTTTGTTTTGTTTATGAGTATCTCTGGTATACAAAGAGGATGCGTTCATGTGCATTCAGGTTGGTTTGTACTAATAAGAGCCGACTGGACTTAGGAACAGTCTGCTTCCCGCATTAGAGAGCAGTTCCTTCCTGAGCCTCAGGCATAAATCCCCTTTCTAATTTAGTAAAAGATCATGCCAGGGAACCACAGTGTTCACGGCTGAGCTTTCTTGCTCATGTTTTGACCTTTCTTTTTTAATATAATGACAGCGTGTATGCCGCTGAGGTGGTAAATGGAAAAAAGAAGTGCAGTGCAGTAAACTGTCTGTGTCCCAGGTCCTCTTGTATTAATCACAGGAGGAAGCGTCAGACATGACTACGTGAGCCGGCCCGCTGACTTAGGTTCATGCTGGATCAAAGTCAGAGTGGCAAGACTGGGAGGAGTTTGATGATGTTGAATTGAAGAAGCTCAAGTTTTGTAGGGTGGCAGAGCTGGAGGGATCGAAGGAGCACCAGTATAGTATTCCGACAGGCTTGCTGGGCTCCTTGCGGAGGCTCTGATGGCATGGGTCAGGCTGGCCCTTAAGGTTACACTGAGGCAGCTCGCCGGTGCTGCCAGCACTGCTAAGAACCGCTCATCTAGTGCAGCTGCTGTCTTTCCTCTCCCATCCCATCTCACTTTATTTCCCTTTTTAAAAATAAGTAAATGAGGGAAATGAGACTTAGAGGGTTGGTAGAAGGGACTGGCTTAGAGTCACTTAGTCTGTAAGGTCAGCTAGAGTCGT
Organism: Ctenodactylus gundi; assembly: GCA_004027205.1. Lineage (NCBI taxonomy): Eukaryota > Metazoa > Chordata > Mammalia > Rodentia > Ctenodactylidae > Ctenodactylus > Ctenodactylus gundi. Next base: position 229,310 of record PVKB01002561.1, read on the forward strand.
ATCAAGAGCCCTGATTAGCAGACTGTTCTATGCTGTCAGGAGCCATCGTGCAGGGACCATATTATTCTACATCTGATCTGATTAGTCTAAATGTCCACAGCCCTTCCTTTGGCTCTCTTGAACTAAATTTTTGTTGTTGTTGTTGTTTGTTGTTCATTTAACCGCATTTACTGGCCACTGCCATATGCTCAGATTTGCCTTTGGACTCCAGGTGATGTTGCACTGTGCTAATTTACATGTATGAACTCAACTAGTTAGAACTTGAGGAGTTAACATGTTCATTTTCTCTTCTGAAAACAAGGACAGTCTTACCTTGTAGAGCTACAAGTAAAGCTGTGGCCTGACACCTGCTTTCAACATGCACAATATAAATTTGGCTTTTATTAAGTCACTACAAAAGATGTGGCCCCACTCTTAGGCACAACTGGTTTCTTGGTGATATCACAGAATGAGAGCACTGGGATTTGTTGGAACAAGCATGGGTGTAGGATTTGGATCAAGGTCATGCAGTCGAGCCTTAGTTTGGTCACTTACTGACTATGTGATCTTGGACAAGTCATCTGAACTTGGTGGGATACAACTTGAAGTCATCAAACTTAAACTGGGTGGTAGGAGATTAGTGGCAAGAAGAAGGCAGGGCGGAAATTAGGAAGAGGCAGAGCTGGCTCTCCAGTGCTCTGTTTCAGGCATCCAGTTAATTCGTCTGAGGAGAAGTCTTGGCCTGTGAGGTTTGGTATCTAGTCCCGTGGTGGTTGCGTTGGGGAGCCAGCCCCCAGGAGAGGTCGTGTGAGATCCAGGAGTGTGTCCTCACTTCTATGGCAGTGTTCCTACCAGTGGAGAGCCCCACCATGAGAGAAGCTGGTGGAAGGGACGCAGATAGTGCCTTTGTAACACTGCTGGGAATTCGGCTAATGCATGGTGTCGGCATTGGACTGGGGCCATGAGGTACATTCTTTGTCCTACACAAGATAGTAGGATACAGTAGAGTGATTTGAACTGAGGATTGACCTTAGTACCTTGATTTCTGGGTGCATTTAATGGGAAAGAGATTGGACTAGAAAGGTGCTAGATATGATTGCTGTGTCTTTCTGGATGGGTTTAAGAATGGAGGGTGGCCTGGCTAGAAATTGGGGACATAGAGATAAGACCTTGCTTGAGCCTTAGCTTCCTCTTTTGTGAAATGGGAAGGATGATGTGATCATGTTACCAATTTCATCTGGATTGAGGATGAAAGCAGTTGATAATGGGAAGGCGCTTCATGTTTATTAAGTAATGGGTAGGTCCACATTGTCTGTATTCTGATAATGCATCAAAGAGCTGGAGAGAAGTGATAAATGGAGAGATGGAGTTGTCCCGGAGAAGGTCTTTTTGGGGGAAGATTTTGATGGGCTTCTGCCCAAGCAGGAACAGGGACATTTGGAGGATATGACTGTGTACACTGGTATGACATGGTCTAAAGCTTATGGATTGGCCCACTGGGTGCACACTTTAGTTTCTTCTTGTCTGTAAAGCTTTCTATAGGGATGGATCTGAGGAGGCTGAACAGTAACATCATGGCAGAACCCTTGGCTTGCAAATGCAAGAAGAGTGAAGCTCCTAATTTTCTAGAATGGGATGTCAGGGCTGTCATGGAGATCCTAGAGTTTTAAGGAACATTTGTTACCTCATAGGCAGTGGTGTTTGATGAGACCTCAGGGCTCTGATTTATTTCACAGATGGAAAGATTGAGGTGTGTTGGGAATGTGGCCCCAGTGGAGGGCACCATGTGACCCTGGGAAGGTACCTTCTGACTCTCCCAGCCCTTGCCTCCTCCTTACCTCAAACCGGCAGGTGGCCCCTGTTTTTTCATATGTCTCTATTCTCTGTTGCCCAGGGACTACTTCTGTTAGTCAGTTTCCATCTCTGGGATAAATAATGAGCACTTGCTGCTTAACAGAGTAGAAGCTTATTTTGGCTTATGGTTGGCATTTTGATTTAGAGACATGGAATCCAGGAAGCAGGAGGAGCTGGGGACAGGAATCTACCCTTCCAGTCACACCCCTAGGAACCCAGCTCCAGTCAGATTCCACCTCCTAAGAGCATGTCCAACTACTGAAATCAGCAGTGGATGAATCCTTTGACGAGTGTAATTCCTCCACGATTCAGTCACCTTCCACATGCATGAGACTTTTGGAAGATTCGAAACCATGACATAACTCTAGGGCCTTGGCCTGTTGCTGCTCCTTTTAGCTTTTCTAAGTTCTTGGAATCCCCCTTACTTCAGTTTGCAACTCAAGACAAGACCATCTCATTCTCCTGGTATTTTTTTTTCTGCATATTCTATGCAACTGTCCTTCCTTAGTCAGAATTAAACCCCTAGCAATCATTTCTGTCTGTGGTACCTTTTAACATGTGCCACAGTGTTGACTAGTCAGAGTGAGAATCCAAGAAATTTTCTGTTTTTTCTTTTCTTTTCTTTGTTTCTTTCTTTTCTTTTCTTTTTTTTTTCTTTCTTTCTTTCTTTTTTTTTTTTTTTGCAAAAAAGAGATTCATAGCCAACTTGTGGATCATGAAAAATACGTATTGCCTCTCTACTTGTCCACCATCACATGGACCGGGAACAGATGAATGAAGTGTGATTTTGGTTATGTATGAGATTGTAGTCGACACAAGAAACAGACACTGCAAACCAAACTGGGGCAGTAGATGAAGTAGATAGACGATGGGGGTGTGGATATCTATATAGAATAGGAGAAGGAAATTTCCCAGCAGCAGTTTGGTGGGGAGAACCCATTAGCATTGCAGATTCATGGTAGTGTGGCTATGAATGCATGTTCTGGAAAGAGAGAGAGAGAATGAGAGAGAGAGTGAGAACACGAGGAAGACAGCATCAGTGTGGGGCTGACACAGCCACAACCACAATACTGTTCATTCCCTCTTATTGTAGAAACATACTTTCCCTAAGGATTTTAAATCTGCCATCACTGAAGGTGATACATTGAATCTTCCCTTATTTGGGTTGAGTCCAATCGCCTTTACGGAGCTTCTGTCTTTGGGTCACATTTTTGCGATAATGGACGGCCCTTCATCACAGCTTTGTGGTCTCCTCACAGGCCTCTGCACTCAGCTATCTAGTTCATCTCTTGCTTCAGCACCCCCTAGAGGCTTGGAGGACTGTCCAGCTTCTCCCTCTAATGGTTTCCTGTGATTCTGTTGCCCCACCTTTCTGGGAGGCTGTATGTGGGGCCAACTTATTTGTCCTGTATATTTTCTGTACTTACATTTGCTTTTCTTGTTCTCATATTTCCATTTAAAGCCCTCTTGAAAGGCCTAAGTGTCTCCTGCCAGCAGCATTTCTTTAACTTACTGGAACCCTTTTCTTATCCTGCTAGGAATGCAGCCACAAGTGGGCTTTAGCGAGTCTCTCTGCAGTTTCTTGTCTCCACAAACACTGTCCCCACCAGCCTGGAGGAGGGACAGCCTGACTGTGTCTCACCTCACAGTCAGTGAAACTACCAGGCCTGGAGTGGGACTTCCTTCTTTCTCCTCTCCTGGTCAGCCTCATCCTACCTAGCTGTCGTGGGTTCATTTCTGCTTAGGGGCACATTGAAGTCTTGTTCTTTTTCTGACATCTGCCTCTCACAGTCAGGATTGCTGTTGAAGCAACAGAGTTGATTGAGTCTGTTTTGGAGGAAGTCAGAATGGCCTTTTAAGTGACGTGTGTGCAATAGGAATGTGTTCACTCAATTTACCAGTTAATTTTGTTTCCAGGTACAAATATGCAGAAGCCTCGTCAAAGACAGTTGTGGAGAACCATTTTGTGAGTGGAGATGAGTGGAAGATACTGAACTGTCAGTTCTCTTCTTGTTCTGCCTCTCTCAGATTCTGGGCTTCCTCAGGGTGCCTGGGAAGGCATTTTCTGTTTGCTTCCCAGCTGGCTTTCTGCCCTCTCTGTTGCTGGCTCTGAGGGTCTCTGGGCCAGACGCTTCACTGTGTGCACCTTGACCTCTCCATCATCTGGCCTTACCCTGCTTTCCAGGGTTTTCTGGGCCGTCTCCTGCCAGTTGCCCTCCTGCTTCGGCTTCCCTAAATGTGCTCTGACCCCGCTGTGTGGCCTACCTCATGTCAGTACAGGCTTCCTGGCAGGCCTGAGAGTCCTGCCCTGTTGCCTCTTTCTGGAAAATGCCCACTCATCCCTCAAAGGGCAGTGCAGATGTCTCTTTCTCTTCAAGTCTCATCTGACTTCCTCAGGAAGAACTGAGGCAAAAATTAATGCAGCTTTTATTATGTGTGGAATTTTTTTTGTAGGAAGCATAGTACATGTTCATGATAGAAACTATTTCAAAAGAATGGAACTATAAAGAAAATGCAAATCACTCATTCTTTTTTTAGTGATAAGTACTATTTGCTTTTTAATATAATTTTGTGCATAGTACCATGTTTTAATGCATCTGTATTGCACTAACTTGAAATTTTGCTGGATGTGTGGTTTTGTCTCACCGTTCCACAAAACAAAAAAGCTGGAGCACCTTCTTACATCATGAAGAAACTTTTAGACATGTCATTTTTGATGACTGCATACTCTTCCATCTTAAGAATCAACTATGATTCTAATTTTTTTTCACTCTAAATACCACCATGATGAATATCCACTTTACAAAATCATTCATTGATTCATTTTTTAAAAGATAGATTACTAGTCTTTGAAATTGCTTACACAAAGGGCAATAACTGTTTAAGGGCAATATTCTTAATTTCTAGGGTAACTTGGGGTTACTCTTGTGACTCTTGTGGTTGCAGAAAGTTAGGAACACCTGGGAAAACATAAAGAAGAATTAAAAAAAAAACCCATAGCTGTTGCAATAGCCCAAGTGAAATTTGTTGTTAATGTTATTTGTGTGTGTTTTTTGCCTTTATTTCAAGTGTTGACAAAGATTTCTGTGAAGGACCAGGTAGTAAGGATTGTAGGCTTTGCAGATCACATACGGTCTGCTTTTATTCATTTTTCTTTTTTTCTTCCTCTTTTTCTCCCTTCTTTCTCCTTCTCCTAGAATCTTTGTAAAAATACAAAAACTATTTTTGGCTAGTAGTTGTACCCGTAGAATTTGCCGACCTGTTTCTTGCCTCAAAAGTGGGGCCATCCAGCACGTCATAGATTATAATTGTTCCCTACTTTAGTTGAACTATCTCCTCACTATTCCTAATGGTTTCCTGTTCTATGCTGCCTAAATATAATTAGTAACTTCCTACTGGGATGGCCATGGAACCTTGGCTGTGCCTCTGGCGTAGAGTAAAGCATGCTTTACTGTGACTATCTGCTGAGATGTCTCAGTGTCCTCATCTCTGTGTTTCTAGCACAGCGCACTCTCCTAGTAAGACTTACTAGGTGCTCAGTAGCTTGTGTGGAAAGTTGCCTCAGGATGCAGGTTTACCCCTCCAAAACGTCTGGGTTCAGAACTTTGCTGCTCAGGGTTTGTTTCTCAGGCCAGCAGTGTTACCATCATTTACAGAATCATAGTCCCACACTAGAACCCGCATCTTAGCAGGTCCTTTAATTGATTCGTTTGCACATTTCAGTACCCTACAGATCATGTCTTCTGTATTACACATATATGTGTTTAGAAGTATCCTGACTTCAGGCTTTTCATTTCTGTGAGTCCCCGGCGGATGGATCGTGGGTGTTCACTGATTCAGGAATAGACCTGAGAAGGTGACACAGTGTGTTTCCTGTGTGGCACAGGCTGCTCTCTTGCCTAAAGGAACCTGTTTGGCTACCACTATTCTTATTCAAGAATAGTTGTGATGGTGGTGGGAGCAAACCTTTGTTTTACATGTGCTGTGTGTTGGGCCCTTCCAGGAGCTTTACACATGGTCTGTCATGGGTGAAGCGCAGTTACCTCTTAATCATTAGAATCAGAGAACTTAAACATGTATACCTGTCTAGGCCCAGCCCTGGTTCTGAGTCACATTCACTGTAAAGTAGATCTCATCGTGGGTACTAAGAAAATGATCCTCTGTGTTTCTGTTGGGCCATGCCTGATGAAAGAACCAACAGTCTAGGCCAGCACTGTGACACCCAGATTGTTCAGGGAGCATCTCAAGGTCACACAGGTTTCAATAGACAGCCCCGGACTGGGTCACGTGTGGTCTGCCTGAGGACACAGTTTCAAGGGAGGTTGCACCGTTGTCCTTAGAACTCTGAGCCTGGCCTACCAGATGCTGCAAACCGCTGGCAGCTGGGGCTGTAGACAGTGGACACCACATCTTGAGGTAGCCTTACTTTTCACTGTCCACCCTTGTCCTCCTGCCCGACTTCTGCTTTTGGGGCTGTGGAGAGCCGAGAGCAATGTCTACAGCTACAGGTGTTCCAGACAGCTGTGGCAGCATCTGGAGTCCTTCACCTTTTAGAGCGGTGTTCGACACCCTTAAAGCAGGAACAAAAGATGCTGTATTCTCCCTATATTTTCACTCTGCCCTCAGTGTCAGGAATTTTAATGGGATTCTTTGGCCAGCTTCTTACTTTCCAATTGTAGCCAGTTGGTGGCAAAGGGAATGCGATCTTGGCTGAGGCTTTGCAAAGACATCCTGTGGAGGAAGGGCTTACCGACCTCATAGAGAGGCCAACGGTGCGATTTGCTCTCTGATTACGTGGCAGGCCGGAATGAGAAACAGGAATAGAACTAATTACCATGATAGCTGCCATTTATTGAGTGCTCACTGTGCTGGGCATTCTGCCTGCATCATTTCCCTTAATCCTGTAACAGCCATGAGGGAGGTGGTGGGAGGCTTAGTGACTTTCCCTAAGTGGCGAGCTGAGATGTCAACCCAGTTCTGCTTGATTTCAAAGTCATGATACTTGGCTTCTGCGGCAAGTTCTGTGCTCACCCTCTTCTTGCCTGCCACTACTGGGGATTTAACTAAAAGCCCGTAGAGATAGTTTGAATTCAAGATGTGAAGACACATGATAAGAAATGCTAAAAAAAATGGAGTAGATTCCATCTGGTTGTAAAAGGTTGTTGGTTGTTGGTGGTGTTCATGGAGAACCACAGCCCCTTTTGGTGGGAGGTTCGAGTGGCAGAGTTGACTGGCTGATATTAATTTCTCTGAGATTCCAATACACCAGGGGTTCTAAGATGTTTTAAGTTCATTTTGGGAGATCCAGCCAGGGAGCAGTGAAATACATATTAGGTAAAAATGCATATGGAGGCATTTGTAAGGCACTGCAGTGTTTGATTTTAAATGGTCCCATGAACTGTCTGCTGCAAAGGTTTCTGGGTATCTGTGATGTGCCATGTGCTGTTGGTTCCAGGAGTGACCCAGATGTGAAGATTTTCCTACAAGGAGCTCCCTGTCCAGTTGGGGAAGAACAACATGCTCCAATGAAAGATTAAAAAAAAAAATAAGAGAAGGGTTACAAATGAAGTTCATTGATAATTACTTGGCTCTGTGTGGGCCCTGGGTGCAATCCCCAGACTGTTGGCAAACAGAAACAAAAAAGGAACTTGTGCCGGGATGTGGAAGGTACCAGGTAAATGGATTTTGAACATTGATCTTGTCTACCTGCCCTTACTCCATCTAGAGTGAACAAGTCTCCTTTCCTCCTCTCTCCCCCACAAGCTGTGACTTTGTGTGTTTGCTATTGTGATTTCTACCTTCTAGAAAGCTACCTGTTCCTCACATGTTTAAGACACTTTGATTGTTTTAGGTCAGGCCTCTATGGGATTTCTAGGGCAGCAGTCTCCCCTCTGTCTTCTTGTAATATATTATTATTATTATTATTATTATTATTATTATTATTATTATTATTTTAGATGGGATCTATCTCTAGGCTGGTCTTGAATTTACTATGGAGCCCAGGATAGCTTTCAGCACACAGAAATCCTCCTGCCTCGGCGTCCTGAGTGCTTGAATTATAGGTGTGTGCCACCATGTCCACTTTATGTGGTGCTGGGGAATTAAACTCAGGCCTTGTGCTTGCTAGGAAGCAGTGTAACTGCGGTGCTATTCTTCAGCTGAATGTGATCAGTTTTTATCTGGTCTACACCCATCTTTCCTATCAGCTCCCTGAAGTCAGAATTTGTGTTGGGTCTGCTTTATCTCTGTGGTTAGTACTTATTGTGGTTTGGATCTGAATATGTCCCCAAATTCTCATGTATTTGAATGTTACAGATTGTCTCTGGAACCATATCCTGTTGAGAGATTGGGGCCTAGTCTGGAGGGGTGCATTACAGGCATGTACGTTGTGTATAGGCATGTAGTAGGGGCTAACCACACCTTCCACTCCTGGATCCAGGAGGGGCTGAACCTTGGGATGAGACCTGGAAGGATATATAAGCTGCTTCCTGCCTTCCTTGGAAGACTAGTCTCAACTTGAGTTGGCTTCTTGTTTGTAACGTTAAGGAGCTGCCTCCATCTCTGCCTCTGCCATGTACTTGCACTATTGCCAGCCACCCCTGAATGGACTGTGACCTTCTGAAACTGTGAGCTAAAATAAACCTTTACCCCCTAAGTTGTGGATGTGAAGTATTGAGTCATAGTGATGAAAAAGTATCTAAGACAGCACTGAGTGCATTGCCTGGCACACAGTCAGTGCCTTCGATTTGAATTTCAGTGACTGAAGAAAGAAATGTTTAGGCTGATGGCTGGCATTCTCTTTACTGTAGAAATGGGAGAGGAGAAGAGGGCTCAGGATGGCTGTCAGGCCTGAAGTTTCCTATTTCTTCCTCCGGGGTGCTGGTTGGGGTTGCCTGGAGCCACAGATCCTTGAGACTTACCACCTCAGGCCTAAATCTGCCTCTTTTAATTACCTTCTTTCCAGGGAACAGGAGTCCTTGTTGTCTGCCCAAAAGCTGCTAAATATAGCTCCAAGCCCCAGGCACTGGTGCCTTTCTGGGCCATAGCAGGATGCAGTCTGCTCTGTCTTGTTGGTTTTGGGGTTTCCTCAGGGCTTCTTTACATTTCCAGGTTTCCACTGGGGACTGCTTCTTGTTTTGAAGCCAGTGAAGAGAGTTGAAGGTCGAAGAATGCTCAGAATTTTAAGGGAGGGTGGCAGGACAAAGTTAAAGAGGTTGGGGAAAGAAGGACGGGAATGTTCCTAAAAGAAGGCCAAGTGACTTAAAAATGGGTCTCATTGGCATTTGGTTATTTCTGAGTGATGTTTTGGAATAGTTTTCCTAAGAGAATCCCTTCACATTTGGCTTTTGTGACCACTGGGTCATGCTATTTGCAGCAGTTCTCTTCTAGCTTGAAGAAATTCCTTTTCTTTTTTTCTAAAGATGCTGTAATATTTTTCACAATAGAAAGTAAAATACTACAGAAGCATTTATAATAAAACAAGGCACTCTTGTCCCATTTCTTCCTGCTGCAGTCCCATTCCCAACAACCAACCACTTGTCATCATCTCCATTTTGAATTCTTCTGGTGGTTACTGGCGTGTCTCTACATAATTATGTGCTTGTCTTTATTTCTTGAGTTATTTTCTTTTAGCTATCCTATTGACTTTGTTTTAGAAAAGGCCAGGATTAGGTTATACATACTGTGTTTGTACTACCCTTATGGTCACCCAGTTTTTGACTCTTACATCTCTACTCTTGTCAGTTTCCTTTCTACGCCTGTATAATATGCATAAATCTCAATTTCTTACCATTTCAGCTTTGACAGTATCTTTATACTCAGCTTTCTTTTCAGTGTTTCCCCTCACTTCTTTTCTCTGCCTTTTAGTTTTTTAATGGTTTCAGGATTTCAGGTTACTTTTGCCATCTCCATGCTTTTATAATATATATGCACCTCTTTATGATTTTGCAATAAATAAGTCATCTGTGCTTTGTCTGTGGTTTGATTGCAAGAGTTGAAAACAATCAATAATGTTTACATTATGATTTCTGTGTAAATATCGCTCAATACCAACCTCAGAACAGGGCAAAATCACGTGGTTTCATTTCTTTTCTAGGGTTCTGAGGTCATCACCTTATAGCCACTCACAAGGCACTGAACTTTCCCTTAACATTAAAATCTAATAAAGTTTCCTAATTTTCCTCTAGTTCTTCAGACTGTCACAGGTTTTGTTTGCTTCATTTTTGCAATGACCCTGCTTTCATTTTTTGTTGATTTTTCTATCCATGGACCATGATTTCTTACACACCCTTTTGCCTCTGGAGTTGGTGATTATCTCCTTATACTTAAGACCTTGTGTCTTTTTTATTCCTTCAGATATTTCCAATATCTCATAGAAGAGTCCTTCTGGGGCTCCCGACTCACATCATCATTGTTATTCAAAATAAGATAATTATTAATATGTAACCTACTCATGGTTTCTTGTACTTGTTCCTACTGGCCAGTTTGGTTAGCTCTTTTATTTCCCTCCTGCTCATATTTAAAAACATTTCCAGATTATTTTGTAAAATTCCCATAATTTAGGGGCCACTCCTATTCTAGAGTAGATGTACTGTTTTTAAAATATAATCATTTACATAGTGTTGACTGGGATTATTACCAATTATTTGTCCTCTTTACTAACAGTTATGAACACTTTTGTACATAAAGCTCTTGTCATTATTATATTTCATATGAGTGCTTAGTAAGGGAACAAAACTGGGATTCCTGTGTCATCATCTTTGAGGACATATTCTGCCATTTCTGCTTATATTGGGTTTTACCGGGGATTCCCTGGCATTCATCATTTAATTTTTTTTTTGAAAGGAGCAGTAGGAATTGATGGAAGAATACCACCTCTGAATCAGCATATTTAGTTTACTTGGCAGCTCTAGGAAGCAGATAGATTGTGACTTACAGCAAGGCTGGTACGGCCTAGAAATTCATGAGTCCCTCCACTTTAAAGGAGTCCTCTTGGATCAGCCCTGGCTCCACAACTTAGAGCAAAGGTATACTGGTTACCCAAAAATTTTCTGCAGTAAGTTTTGGTCCAGTTATGATCAATTCCAACTGAATCACCACCTTTATTTACTGGAATTGTTTCTTGGTTATTTCTGAAAAAAAAAAAACAGATTGATTCTTAGAAATTAAAGATGTATTCCCATTGAGAATATTCTGTAGGATCTACAAGTGCGTCTGCACATGTCATATTGGGATGAGATGTCAGGACTGGCAAACTGTTACAGTAAGTGAACTGCTGTGAAGAAATCTGTAGTAATGGGAAGCATTTTAAGTTTTGATACAGCCAAGAGGTTGTACCTTAGTGTTTTATTGTATTACAAGACTTCTTCAGTCTGGCAACATATGATTACTTATGAAATCTGTATGTTAAAAAGTGATATGTGAATATACCGATTCCCAAGCTGTATATAATCAATTTGTAAATGAATTTGTAGTACAACCCCATATACATACTTTATTTTTTCTGGAGAGAAAAAAGCATCTAACACGACTTTAGAGAAATGGGACCTTGTCTTCCAGAAGGCTTCTGTTTCAGAGGTGAACATTGATCGTGCGCTAAAGGTTATGTACTCAGTTGCGCTATGGAAAAATCCTGAGCTAATGACTCACAGGCTGATTGTTTTTGATAGTGGTAATATTGTTTGGGAAGTGATCATGGACACGTAGTTCTGGAACACAGCAGCCTGGAGAAAACGCGGCTCAGTGGTCCTATTTTAATGTTAGATACAGCTTCTCTCATTGTAAGAGGGTCATATAAGGAAGGGTCATATTCAACAGCAGAGTAGGCTGTAGACTTCATACTTCCCTGCTCCTAGTCCCTTGTTCTCTTATGTCACCTCTTGCAATTTAAAATGTTGTTTTTTCTCGGTGTGCAAGGTATACTTTGTGATGGAAGTTAGAGTCCTTTTTATCATTTGAAATTGCTACATTTAATAATGGAGAGAAAACACTTACTTGGAGTAGAATCAGGAAAAGATTAAACATGAGAGATAATTTCTGACATGAGGCAAGTGATAGAAGGACTCTTGTGATATAACTGGATACTGGGTGTTAGATCAGATGTTTGAGGAGTCTGGGGGCTTACTTTTCTTTAAAACACTTCTATTTTCTGGAACGCAGATTCTGCGCCTCTAATACAAGAGGGTGACATCTGAAGAGCTTGGCTTTATAGGTTATTCTGCTCTGAATTTCGTGACTCTGTGATTCTGTGTTATGTCCCATGGCTGAGATGACTTGGAGGAAGAAAAAACCAGCAACAAAAAGACCTTGCTGAATCAGTAGCAGCGTCACCTGCTTCAGTCTGGCTGGGAAGTAGGTCAGAGCTTGGCGTACAGGAGACTGTCGTTGGCTCCAGCTGTGAGCTCTGCCCTTTGTAGACACCTGCCACAGAAAGATAGGAGGGGCAGACGTTCAGAGGTGGAGAAGGGCAGATTTGTAGCCCTAGGTGCTGCAGGTAAGAAGAGGTGACTGATAGGGATTGGAGCCCTTTGAGAGAGGAAGGGGTCTCAGCAAGCGACTGGTGGAGAAATGGAGAAGCAGGAATATGCTTAAGTGCTGATTTTTTCTCATTTATTCTTTTTATTAGCATGCATTCATGGTACAGAATAATTGTATTTAGCTTCAAGAATTGGTGCCTATTTATATTGCATCTTCTTCCTTTTCACTCCCTTTCCGCTTCCCACCCTCTCACCCCCTTCCCTAAATCCCTTTTCATATCAGTGACTCAGATTCACCTTTCGTTGTGGCAGAATAGTGTTCCATTGCATCCAGATACCACATTTTCTTTATCCATTTCGTCTTTTAGTGGACATATTGACTGCTTCCAAAATTTAGCTATTATGAGTTATGCTGGTAAGCATGGTATGCATTTACTGAGTGTAGATCTCATGTTGAGCGCTGACTCTCACGTGCACCAGGAGGAGGGTGTCATCCTTTGGATTTTCACCAAGATGAAATTTACGCGTGAGGAGGTTCAGTTACTTGTCTGTGGCGGGGCTGCTGGCAGCTGAGGTAGGAGGAGACAGTGCGAGCTTGGGCCAGGTGTGCAGTGCTTCCTTGTGGGTGCTGAGGATGGCGTTGGGGCAGAGGAGCAGAGTCTTTGTGCTCATATTGCTTCAGGTCTAGAGGCAAGAAAGAGTGAACAAGAAAACACCTGCAGGTGTGCGGTGACACTGCACAGCTCTACGTGGAGATTCTTAGGGTTAGATTTAGCTCCACCGTCATATGAACCAACAGTGTGTCTTGAGCGAGTCACATACCTGTCATTGTTAATTAGGAAGTAATTAAGCCCAGGTCATCCTGCCTCACTGGACGATGAAGGCAGGCAAAGGGGATCAATCTGTTGCGCAGCCATTTTTCAAATATCAATCACTTATGAAAATACACGGAACTTTTTTTTTTAACCAGTCTTGGTTAAATTTTATTTATTTTGTTTTATTTTTGTTTTTGAGACAGATTCTCACTTTGTGGTCCAGGTTGTCTAGAATTCACTGTGGAGCTCATGACAGCCTTGAACACACAGTAATCCCCTTGCCTCAGCCTTCCGAGCGCTGGGCTTGCTGGCATGCATCACTATGCTCAGTTTATGTGGGGCTGGAGAATTGAACTCAGTGTCATATGCTTTCTAGAAAGTACTTTATCTACTGTTCTGTTCCTTCAACAATTAAATTTTAAAGGATTAGCTTTTTTATTTATTTACTGCCTTTGCTCTGAAGAAGCAAGTGTTTCCTTTGGTTGTTTCCTGATGCCTAGAAGGTTGGGTGTGTGGGTACTGTCTTTGTGGTTGAATCAGAGAGCTGGCCATCAGATTGTGCCATAGAAGGTGGTATCCTGGGCTGCAGATCTGCAGATCAGGGAGAGGAATTGTGAGGCCAGGAGAGGCAGGCATCGAGCTGGGTCTGGTGCTGCCATCGTACGCAGCGGGGCAGTCAGGGCACTTGGTGAGCAAACGCTATTTCAGCGTGCCAGGTCATGACTGAGGAGCAGGAGGCACAGAATACAGAATCAATTTTGCATTTGTGTGACCTTGCTTTGTGCTAAGTGTTCTGGGTATTGGGGTGTCATGTGCTTCTGGATCTCAAAGAGCATCTTACCTAGTAATTAATCAACACCAAGTATTGCGGATACATTAGCCAGGGCAGAAGTGATATTTACATGCCCATAGCGCTGTGTACTGAAGGGCGCCGACACTTCTGGGAGAGCTGTTCATCGCTCGATTGTGGGGGAGGCTCACGGAAGCCTAAAGGAGGACCTGGGAACATTGGAGTAGTGTTAGGACACTTGGGAATCTCAAAACAAACTGTTTAACAATGGGGAAGGAAATATTTATATTTTTGTAGCTAGTTTAGCCGTATCTGGTATCTGTGTGTGCTGATGAGTATCACTCTTAATGTAATGGCCTTATAAATGTCATCAGTGTAATATTCATGTGCAAAACAAAGTACAGAAAAGGGAGTGATTGGAAAGGGTTCAGGGAGTTAGCAATGCTAGGGTTGGGCTTTTTAATATGATTAGAAGTTTGGTAAAGCTTTCCAGGAAAAAACAAGTTCATGGTTCAAAACACCTATGGGTGTGAAACAGCACAGGATTTAGGGTTTGGATCCTACAGGATTTTATGTATTAGTGATTGTGAGCACAGTGGTAACCAGTAACAAAGAAGGGAATAGAGGTGGGAGAACAGCTCATCCTTCTGCAGGATAGGGAAGAGACCCAGGGTGCAGGGTGAGGTCATTTTTATTTTAAATAATAGCTACCACGTGTTAGGTAGTAGTCAGTTTGCAATCATTATCTCTAATCTTCCAGCAACCCCATGAGGTGGGAATATTTTTTTTATCCTTTATTCATTATGTGAGTTAAGAAATGAGACTCAGCATGTTTAAGTGACATGCATGAAGCCACCCAATGGCCAGAACAGGGCTTGAGCTCAGGGTTGTCGATGGCAAAGCCTCCGTGTCCTATTCCTAATGCCACGTCATGTCTTTATCCCACGCGTTTACATGAGGAATGAGGCCTTCTCCTTGCATAGACATTTAACTGGCAACACAAACTGGAGGCAGCAGTATACGTTTCTGCAAAAATGAGGAAAGTTCTTGCTCCCAGCATTGACAGTCCTCGGGAAAGGGGAACCGTTACTCCCCTCATCCCCAGTATCTTCTGTGGGACTATTCTTGGAAGGGTGAGTATCCATCTCTCACTCTTCTCTGCTCTGGGTCTTGACTTTCTCTTTTGAGGCAGTCTGCTCATGATGACATAGAGATTCTGATTGTCACATGAAGGCTGCATATTTCTAGCCTTGTGACAGCTTTCTCAGAGTAAATTAATGACGTTGTTGCTGGTTAGGATTTGGCCTCTCCTGTCATTACATTTTAGGGCAGAAAGGGCTGATTATGCTGGGCTAGTATGTTGGTTTATGTGCCCAGCTATTATTTCTTATTGTGTGTTCATAAGTTGAGTTTGCTACCCCTCCCCAAAGTCATAAAACCAAAACTGGCCGAGAGGCAGAACTGCATGGTGATGATATTCAACCAGGTTGCCTGGATTTACTGCTCAGCTCTGCCGCTGTCCAACTCTGTGTCTATCTGAGTTTCCTCCCCTGTACAGTGGGAACAATGATAATAGCTGCTTCCTAGGGCTTTGGGGAAGGTGAAATGAATCCGTATTTGTAAAGTGTGTCAAGGGATGCCCGGAATTTAATAGGTACCATCTGAATATTCCTTAACAGCGTTTTATACACTGCTCCTATCTTCTTTTGCCCTTCATGAATGGTATGTTACCACACTGTGGTTTTTCTTAAAGACTTGGTGGGTCAGAGCCCAAGTCTGACTTCTGCTGTGTGTGGCCTGGGGGAGAGAAGTAGCAAGTTCTCATGTGCAGCCTGGTGGGGTGGGTTTTATGATGGCTGCTTTGTCCCAAGAACTTCACTGGCTGTCGAAAATAGATGGCTGAGAATTGTCAAGTGGAGCAATAACTTTTCTTTTTCTGGTAGAACAGAATTTGGGTTAAGTGGCACTTAAAGTTGAGATTATTTTTTAATGTTTCCTGGCATTATAGTTACAGCAAACTATGTATTCACACTTTTATCTGGCTGGTTCAGTCACTGGGTAGTTTTAAAATTGGTTATGATTAATTTTTTTTCAAATCAAGGATCAGATAACTAGACTCAGTGAAAGATTTGGATTTTGGCCAATGGAGTTTAAGGCCGAGCTCTGCCACTCAGAGATCAGGTCCCATCTTTGGGCATTCATTTACTCTGGCTTTTGTCTTTCTTTTCTTCCTTAGAGGTCACACGAGCACCCATATCTGTCTGAGAGTGGCCCTCATTCTTGGTCAATCAGACAGGGAGCACTTAAAGAATTTTTCTTTGGTTAAGTCTGTTGGTGGTGATTTGGTCAGTAAAAGAAAAAAAATCTATCTTAATTTTTATCTTTGTCTCTGGTAATTGTGCCACCAAGAGTCCTCATTTCAGTTTCGTGCTTTTCCTGATCCGTCTCTGGAATGTCTCTGGTATCATGTACAATGAAACCGGGGGCAACCAAGGAATCACTCTCATTACTCAGCTCTTAGAAACAGTGGTGGATAGAGAACTGTCACGACTGAGCAGCCGAGATGTCAGTAGATGCAGGACACCTGGGTGCTCTTTGCAGATGGGGAGCTGGGCCCTCATCCTTGTTTTGGTCCCACACTGTCTCGCTCTGTTGTTCCCTGCTTTGTGGGCACACTTTATCCAGCTCTGCAAACCTCCCAGTGTGTGTGACGACTCAGGGGAAGCCTACTGGTATTTTCCCTAGGAAAGTCAAGTTCTGTGTTTTTTGGAGGAAGACGGAGCTATAGTGATATTAAAATGCTGATGGTTCATAGCACACAAGCTTTTGTTCCCATGTGTATGCATGCATGGAGACTTCATGCAAACGTACATTAGGTGTTATGAATTTACAATAGTAGGATGCTTCTGGATTGTTCTTTACTTCTGTATAGCACTTTTCTCTTTTCAGTATTTCATTGAGTTTTGAAATGAGTCTACGAAGCACACAGAATTGAAGTTATTCAGACATTTTATGGTAAGGAAATTTGAGGTTTGCTTCATGTCTATGTGAATGGTAGTTCTGATTAGCATTTGATAAAAATTACAGATTAACAATGTTTATGATAGTCGAAGGAATTTATGCTATTAATATTAATGTTATGTGGTATCAAAGTCTCACTCATAATGTAATCCAGGATGAAAACTTAAAAGTATACTTGATAAGGGGGAAGAAACCATAAAGAGTTCATTAAATGTCTCAGGGTATCCAGTGCATCCATCCATCCTCTGCTCATCTACCCATCCATCCATTCACTTGATCACATTGAGAAAAAAAAATTACTCAGCTTGCCAGGTCTCATGCTGAGTCCTGATTCATCAACAGTAAATCAGAATGACATGTGGCAGTTGAGAGTTTAAAATGTGGGTAGCTCAAATTGAAATGTACTGTCAATCTAAAATTCTCACCAGATTTCAAAGACTTAGTACAGAAAAGGAAAATATCTTACTAATACATTTTCTGATGTTGATTACTTGTTGAAATAATAGTTTGGACAAGATGGGTTAGGTTAAATGTTATTAAAATTCTTTCTCTTTTGTCCTTACACGGGGGATCAAATGTAAGCTCTTATGGATTTAAGGCAGATATTCAACCTCTGAACTACATCCCCAGCCCTACTCCATATATAGGTTTCTTTTGTTTTGTAGTAGTAGGGATTGAATCTCAGGATTGAAACTAGGCAAGTGCTCTCTCCAGATCTTTTTTCTTCTTAAAAATGTCACTGCTAGGAATATAACAGTGCAGTGTAGCTTGCGTTGCATTCCTCATGGACAGAGCTGGTCTAGAAGCTTATTGTGTGTTAGAGAAAGCACGATTGGCATGTATGTGACCTTCTCTGACAATGAGTCCTCCTTCTTCATTCCTTCTTTTTCTTTCATGCTTGTCTTTACATCTTCAACTCATTTTGACTGCTGAACCCATCTTAATCTGATGGAAGCTCTTCTTAGCTGTCTTCGAGGCCAAATTCATTTCTGTTTTGGCAATGCCTTTTTCTGGCCTGTGTGGTAACTGTCACGGTTTACCACCTGGTTTCTTCAACATCCTTCATTTGTCCTTGACGTCTCTGATCTCGCCTCCTGGTGTCTTTGCTGGCTCGTGCTGCCTCTCGCGTTCCATAGATCAGGAATTGCAGAGCCTTGTCTGTGGTCATCCCGGTGTCTACGTGCTCATATCATGGTGCACATTGGAATTCCTTAGTTACAGAGTCATGTTATGTAAGTGTTTGAAAGTCCTTGGAGCTTTTCTGAGTCTCTGGGCATTGTCCCTTTATGAGTGCTCTTTTCCTGTATCTGCTCAATCCCTGAGCCTGAGAACAGGAATTCCTTTTAGATGCCTTCTGCCTTCCTCTCCTTCTTGCATCTGATTGTCTTGAGGTCTTGTAGGGTCACCCTACTCATGTCCCCTGCCTTTGCTGCCTCTCCCTTGTTCAGGTCTCCACCTCTCTCTTCTAGAGCGTGTCCGCAATTCACAACTGCCTTCTTTTTTTCTATTCTTACCCTTACCCATTGTATTCTTTTTTCAGAGTTGTATTTTGTACATGAAAATTTGTTTCTAGTCTTTTGAGTGCTCTCCATACTGCTTTCCAGAGTGGTTGAATGAATTTACACTTCCACCAGAAGTGGAGGAAGGTTCCTTTCTCCCCATCCCCTCTGATCCGGCAACACCCCTCCTGGGAATATATCCAAAAGAAGCCAAAACAACACACAGCAGGGATATATGTACACCCATGTTCACAGCAGCACAACTAACAATAGCTAGAACATGGAAGTCACCAAAATACCCATCAACAGACCAGTGGATACACAAACTGTGGTACTTACACACAATGGAATACTGTGCATCTGTAAGGTCCAACAGTGTGGAGGTTTTTTACAGGCAAATGGAAGAAACTTGAGAACATCATGCTTAGCGAAGTGAGTCAGAAGCAGAAGGTGAAACATCGAATGGTCTCTCTGATATGAGAGACCCAGACCACAACTGTCTCATGGAACTTTAGAAGAAAGACAAAGTGAAAGGGGGAGACAGGCTGGGGGTGGTTGAGGGAGGGGAGGGGGGAGGGGGGAGGGACAAAAGGAGAGCGGGAAAGCCCTTGTCACCTTGAGAATATACTTATGTGCACAAAATGCTCAACTCCATTGTAAACCTTAAATTTTGCACTTGTACATATCAATAAAATGGGGAATAAAAAGAAAATTTGTTTATGCTGTGTGATTTGGACCATGCCTCTTCTCATTAATAAGTAGGGTGACCCTGGGTTCCAGGAACATATTTGGATTCTCCATAGCCTCCATGACTTAACATCGACTGTTTTCTTCTGTGAAGCATTGCTCTACTGCCCACCCGATTAGAGCAGCTGCCATGTATGTTTCAAGACTTCTCTCCTGTAGCACCTCTGACCTTTGTTAATACCACTGCCTTCATTCTAGGCTGTTTGCTGAACTTGGCAGCTCTCTTTGAGGGTAAAGGTTAGTCTTTTCATTTTTGTTTTCTTGAGTCCAAAATAGGTGTGTAAGAGAGATTTGTTGAACAAATAAGTGCTAAATAAGAAAGGGTAGTAATAAAACTTTGTAGCATTCTAGCCCGGTGGGCCTGGGAACAGGGAGGGTCCTAGGAGGAGTAACAGTTGAGCTTGGCCTTCCACTCTGGTGGCTGGGGTGGGAGGGCACAGAGAAGTTTCCAGCGGCCATCAGCAATGTACTGTGTTCTACGGGACACAAAAATGTTGAAGAGACCCATCCCGTGGTCAACACCGTCATCATCAAAGTGAAATAAGGAGGGTAACTCAGCAATCCATTTGCGCTAGTGTCTGTCATTTGCCCCAGGCTATATTATATAACTTAGGAGACCTTAATTCCTCTGCACACACCTGGCATGGCAGGCAGGGACCCTAGGCGGGCACCCTTTCCTTGCTTGTGAACCTCACTGGGGAAAGGGATACCGAATGATTGCTTGCATTTGCATCTTTCTTTTGCCTTCGGAGCTGCTTTTCTGGATAGCAGAGAGGTGACTTCAGCAGCCAGAGACAGGAAGGAGCAAAGTGAGTCATCTCAGGCCCCAATGAGGTGCATGAGGGGCCCTTCCTGAGAGTGAGGGTCAGGTGAGGTCGTGCTTTGCCTGGGGCGAGTTTTGCCTTGGGGCTCCATTCAGCACTGGAGCAGAGCTGAGCTAATTTTACCCACAGGAGCTGGCTGTGCTGAAAGGCAGGGCTTATGACATTGGCCTTATCATCCTATGATGCCCAGAAAGCTCCCAAGGTACAACCCCGTTATGTCTGGGCTGTTTTTTTCTCCCCTTCCAGTTAAATACATTTTTTTTCCCCCGTTAGGTGTGTGCATGGGGAAGCAGGGATGCTGAGGGCTTTGGACTTGAGTAGGAGGCTCTGGAGTTGGATTTGGATCTCGCCTCTTTCACTTGCTTAGTAAGGCATCTGACCTTGAGCAAGTTTTGTAATCTTTCTCAGTTTCCTCATTTATAACATACCTTATAACATACCGCGCTCTAAGATGACTCCTACTTTTACTGACTTGGTGATGCTTAGCTAGCAAGTGCTATGTGCAGTCACTATTCCACCTGCTTGATTCTGCATCACTTCCAACATCCTAAACAAACCTATGAGGAAGATGCTCTTGCCACCCCTGTTGTATGTATGAAGAAACATAGGCACAGTGAGGTTAGATTACTTGCCTCAGGCCAGAGTTGGGGAGTTGGGCTTTGAACACAGACCAGAGGTTCCAGGAATCATGTTTATAACCATTGTACCTTCTAGCCTTGAAATGATAGAACCTTTTCACTTAGTCTGTACCACGGGCTTAGTGTTTTCTAACTGCATGCCGTATATGACACCCTGAGCTCCATGCTGAGTCACAGGGTGATTTTGCTGCACTATGGACTTGATTACACTCGCCAGTAGAAGCCCGGAAATGTCCTATAGGGGATATTTGTTAATATATGATCTTGCAGCTACTGGGTGGAGAGCCTCTCAGTCTTTCCCTCTCTTATCTTCACAAGCCTTTCAACAATCAGGCTTTCATTATCAGTCTCATCTTACAGAGGAGAAAATGGTAGTCTTGAGAGGAAATGTTACTCCTTACAATGGCTCACATGCACAGAACACACTGAGGCGGGGCTCTTTGGCCTGTGTGTGTGTTTCTGTTGAAGTCTTTGTTTTCGCCATTAACTGTGCTGCCTCCCACAGTTATCTTTGGTCACAGAATCCACTCCCATTTCTGCCTATCACTTGCAACCTGGAGGAGCCAAAGTTCGTGAAAATCTTGTGTCACCTTTTGAGGAAGGCAGGTCTGCATGGCCAGAGTATGGGGCAGACAAAAGTGAAAGGATTAGGTTTTGCTGAAGTTATTTATAGCTGTGTAACTAATTACTCCAGAATTTAGTGGTGTGTTACCATGATTTAGTATGCTTGTGGGTTTTCTTGGTCAGGTGTTTGGACAGAGTGAGAAGGGGAATGGGTTCTCTCTATCCCAGAAGGCCTGGGGCCTTGACTAGAAGTCAGGAAGGCTGGGCTCTCTAGGTGTATGAAGGCTCTCTCAAGAGTTAGCTGAGATCTTAACCGGGTCAGAGAATCTGTATGTGGTTTTTCCATGTAGCTTGGAATTCCCTATAGTGCAGTGGTGGTGGTGGTGGTTGCAAAGGCAAACATTGAAAGAGAAAGAGAGAGGGTAAGAGAAGGAAAGAGAGGACAAGAAAGATATAGAAACATATGCACCAAGAGAGATAAAAAGAGAATGTGAATCAGGTTTTCATTGCTAAGTCACAATACCCAACATCTGTAACTTAAGGAAAGACAGGTTTAATTTGCTTCAGTTTTTAGCCCATGATGTGCTGGCTCTGAGGCAGAAGCATCACAACAGAAGGGTGTGGTGGAGCAGAGCTGCTCTGCTCCTAGCGTCTGGGAAACGAGCAAAGGCAGAGTGCCGGAGAGGAAAGTGCTAAGGACCTAGAGGTAGTATCCAGTGCCATGCCAACCTGACCACATAGACACACCCAGGGGATGGCTTACTAGTCTACTAGGACTTTTTTAATCTTATGAAGTTGACAAATCAGGATTAATGGTGAGAGAGAGAGAGAGAGAGAGAGAGAGAGAGAGAGAGAGAGACAGAGAGACAGAGAGACAGAGACAGACAAAGAGAGACAGAAGGAGAGACAGGAGACAGAGAGAGATGATAAACAGGAAAGAGAGAGATGCACACATACACATGCAGAGAGAGAGAGAGAGAGAGAGAGAATGAGCAAGTGTTACAGTGGCCAGGTAGATGCTGTATCACTTCATTATACTCCATTAAGGAAAACAGATTTGACATCTGATGTTGTGGTAAAGTTCTAGAAGAACGTGTGGAGCTAAGCATATTACTGAGGTCATTGGCGAAAGTACAGTGTGCCACAGGCGCTTTTTAACTAGGATTCAAAAAGACAGGAACAGACATTCTCCGAGTCCTGTGCCTTGGGGTGCACATAGCTACCTGGGCCAGGTGTGTAGTAAGCAAGGCTGAGATGCAAATCTGGAAAATAAACAAAACAAGCCAGGAATTCTCAGAAAAAGTCAATGATGATGCCATAACCCTGCTTCATTTCATGTGAATTGAAGTTTATACTGGTCATAAACTAGTTTATGTAATTCTGAATAGCTTATTCTACGCTCTTTATGTTACTTGGAGAGTCCTAGGTCCATTTGGCTCATTATAGCAAAGCACGATATTTTTTTCTCGTTTATAAATGCAAAAGAGAAAGTGAGAAAGTCTTAGGTATGGGCAGATAGAGGTCCGAGAAGAAATGGAGGAATGAATGATCAGTTAATTGATCTATTTTTTCCTTCCTGCATCTATCAGGTGTAAGTCCAGGAAAAGCATTGCATATTATTTAAGTGGGAAGGGATAAATTTATGTAAAGAAATATTAACAGAAGTGTTGGAAAAGCCAGAGCATTGGGAGCCAGAAGGTTACGCCTGGAACTATTGGGTTTAAGAATTTCTTCTGTAGCCATGATCCAGAGACAAAGAAGATGGAATTAGAAAGCCACTTTCGAGGCTTCTGTACCATGTCTCACCATCCAAATTGTAGATGAGTGGGTGCTGGATCACCAAGTGGAGTGTTTTTTTTTTTTCCCTTATGTAGTTTGCTAGTAGAAATAGTAGCAGGAAATTTTGCTTTTCTTTCACCTTCCAGGTCTCACACAAGTATATCTCAATAGAGGAACCTCATTTACTCACTTCAAAAGAATGTGGGAAATGTAGCTTTTAACTGTCTTCTCCTGCAACGCAAAGGTGCTCCTGGGGGAGGGTGTGGATTTGGACTGAGAAAGTTAAGGAACTGTATGTCACCCCAACACATTAAAAAATTTCCATGAATTAATATCCTGAAATACTTAGCATTTAAAATTAACTTTAGTATTACAATGTAAATTAAATATGTTTAATATTTATGCATATTTTATAAATTAATATACTTAAAATCCCCAAAGAACAGCCTATTTTTCTACTTTTAGGTTCTGAATTGAATTCTCTTTAGTTTTGTTAACATCAGTTGATTTGTAATTTTCCAGTTCAGATTAATGTCCCCCTAGGAGTCATGCCCTAGGGTAATTATTTTGTTTGTGTACTTTGTTTACAAGCTTTTATTAAAGGACTTACTAGGTAAGGCTGACCCTGAGTGGAATGTGGAAGTGTGAAGAGAGGTAAGTCATGGATTCTTCCATTGGCATCCCTAGCTGTGAAGGTTACTAGGTCAAATGCATAGTATGAATAATACAAGTAAAAGTGTGATTGATGCCATATATATTGAGCTGAGAAAATCCAGGGAAGCGAGATTTTTTTCTGACTTAGCTGAAAAACAGAGGCTTTCACACAGGGTGACTGTGGTCTAGTGATTCTAAGTTGGCTGCAGTACCCTGTCTTTAGGGGCACTTGACAGTATGGCAGAATTTTTTTTTTTTTTTTTAATGTCTCAACTCTGGGGGCCAGAGCACCATTGGCATTTAGAAGTCATGGTCAGGGAAGCTAGATATCCTGCAATACAGAATACACTATAGACAGGTAACTTCCTTTTTTCTCCCAAAGGCAATCATATTCCTGTTGAGAACCACCAGTAGGCCTTAAAGGATGTATAAGATAAAGATATTTAGTTTTGGGAGACTGAAGGAACGGTACATCATATGAAGGGGACAGCGTGATCCAAGAGTTCAAACAAAGAATGTGTGCTTAGTGGCCATGAACAGGAGTTTACACTGGAGCTAGAAGATTGAATGTGGATTTTGGAGAATTTTGAACGTAATGGACATATTCTGTTGCCATTGAGAAGTCACTTGTGTTTGGCTGGTTTTTCTCTTTTTGGGACAAAATATGTTACACACTTAAAAAAGAGAAGTTTATTTGGCTCATGGTTTCAGAGGATTCAGTTCATGGTTAGCTTGCTCCAAAGCAAGAAAATCACAGCATAACAAAACTGTTTAGTTTAGAGTAGACAGAATTAGAACAGGTTGAAAAAGAGCACAAAGGAGAAAAGGGCTAGGAACCAGGTATAGTCTCTGAGGTCATGTCCCCATGACCCACACAAATATGCCTTTATACTTTTCTAACCTTCTAGGCATTTCTGTTAATCAAGTCTTCTAACCACCACATCTGTGTGCACCATGTAAAACTCAGTAACACTTTTTGAATGGATACTGCAGAGAAATTGCATTTTGTAGGAATTGGATTAGTTGGTACCTGAGTTTTGCCAGATTCAGTATCCCATGGTCCTGGGAGAGCCCAGCACCCATTGTTTGAACTCATGGAGAATACACAATGGCAGCCTGTTATGTAAATATTGTCTCCACATGCAAAGGAGAATGTTGAAGGGTACAAGCGGTAGGTGCCTTTGCCTACGATAAAGAAAGAAGTAGATGCCACAGACTCTTCAGAAGAAGAGGGATTTTCCCATGAGTCTCTATTGTGGAGCCCTCAAGCCCTGAGGCATACAGGGACTAAACTGAGCTGTTTGTGTTAATGCAAACAGCTTAATCTTAATTGTCAGTCAAACTAGCAATGTGCTGACTAGGTTCACACAGTGTGACCACAGCTGCACTTGTGTTTGGGGAGTGGCTTGCTGCCCTCTATGATGATGGCTGCCACACAGCATTTTCTATGCTTTTGTGTAGGGTTGTGGTGCCTTTTAGGCGTTGGGGTCAGTCTCTCTTCCTCTTTGTGGATGGGCTTTAGAATTTCAGAGTGGAAGCTCTGGAATGGAACTGAGCAAGCGTACAACACATGAGGTGCCACCTTGGGAGTTCCTCTGCTTGGTTTCATGTCGGGGGAGAGGCAGGGGTCTGTAGATGTGCAGGGTGACTCTGACAACTCTTATTTTTGTGGATGAAGAAACTGTGGTTCACAGAAGGGAAGTGATTTGCCCAGGGTCATATGGTGAGCTGCCCTTGGGCCAGCACTGCACTGGTAAAGCAGGACATTCATTACATCATTTATGGAAGAGAGAATGCAGCACATAGAGGCTCTGTAGCCAAGGGCTGGAGTGTGGCTTCGGGCTCATTCACATACTGTAACATTGTAAAATGTGTGTCATGGCTGTATCTGATAATAAACCCTCTCAAAGGAGAGACAGGTAGAAAGTTTTGTCAACTCTGAAGAAATACAGAAATGTTTCTTCTTATCATGAATTGCATGTTATGGACTGGCAATTGGTGGGATGATCTTTAGCCAAAAGGTATGTTAATGAAGGGACTACTGCCTACACTACATCAGACAATATTCTCAGGGGATGCGTGTGTGCATTGCTCTATGAAAAGATTTTTCACCTGCTCAAGCCTTTCCTCGGTACACCATTGAGGAAGAAGGTGAACATTTTACAAACAGGGAAATGAAAGTTGAAGAATAGATAGGATTTCTTGGGCTACTCAGTTGGCTGGAATGGAAGCTGGGGGTAGGGATGCAGATACCACCTGTCTATGTCAGTGACCTGAGACAATGGATTTCCCAAAATGGTTTTCTTAACTCTTGACCATGTTTGTTGTCATCCTCAGAATTCATAGATGTCCGTGAGTTTCAACGATAGTAAAAACTAACTTGTATTTGTCAGCTTTTCTGTTGCTGGGACAATGAGCTGTGGAGATTTTGGGACATAAAATGTGTTTAAATAATTCTTTACTAGAGTTCAGGTTGAACTGGTACATAATATCAAGGAAAAAAAATGAGGCCGTGATAGCTGTTGCTTATCTTCTTTGTCCTGGACACTCTAACTGCCTTTCCATATATGGATGTAGATAAATTGGTGGATTGACAGATCATATTATAACATTTCATAGCATCGTACTAGCTAGTTTATTAAAAATACTTCATTTTCATAAAACCTTTTTTTTGGCAAACAATAAACTTTTCCATTATACAGATGACACAACTGAGGTTTAGGGACATTAAATAACTTGCTTGGGAGAACACAGGTCCTGTGTAGATTATGATCCAGATTTTCCTCCTCCTTTTCTGCTGTACCATATTCTTACCATATGTTGTCTCTTTCCCTGGTAAAAATACAAAGTCTGTTGTTGAGGAGGTACCTTTTGGATTTCTGAATGTGACTGGAAGTGGAGCTCTAAGATCCTTTGAAAAGCTCCTAAGGGTGGTGGTTTTCAAGCTGTGCTACTCTGAGTCTGGGAGACTGGGAAATGGCCTTGACGTTGAAGTGTCAAAAGAAGTGAGAAGTAGCAGGGGGAGGGGAGCTCTCCAACCAGCTTAACACCTCTACTCTTACTTATCTGTAAGCCAAACATCTCAAAGTATTCACTGAAAGGAACAATTTTGCTAGAAAAAATAAAAGCTTTGAAAACCACTCAGTTAGCCCAACACCTTCCTATTAAAATTTCAAGACAAAGTAGCTTAGCACAAGTGACAAGCTGTGAGGTGTCACAGGACTGAGATCTCTTAGCCCAGAACTCTCTTCATTCTGTGACACTTTGTTAGAAGCAGCTCCTTTAACTTAAGCTCCTATTTTAGTAGGACATGTTTATTTTCCCCCTTTATCGAGGAAATGTTTAATCTGGCCAGCTTCCTCAGAGGCCTTCAAAGCACCAGCTGTACATTCTGGGTTGTGCAGCCTCTGAATAGCTGCGGGACCTTTAAACTGTTACAGACACAGGGTCCCGTGTCTACTTCTGTCACCTGGGAGGTTTCTCCCTTTTGGATGCTGGAAACCTGTCTTATTCACTTTCTGGTCCCTGGGGCAAAATACCGGACATCTACAACCCAGAGGAGGAGAGACTTATTTTGTTCACAGTTTCTGTCCATGACCAGCTGGCTGTAAGGCAGAAGAGACAGAGTGACCTAGTAAAGGAAGACGGTGGACTATATGGTGGCCAATACATGACATCATTAGTGTAGGAGCCCAAAACGATGAAAATGCTGTGAGTTTAAAAAAAACCTTAGACCTTGGGAAACATTTTATGTTTAAACCACAAGAAAGCCTTATTGAGGGCAGGTTAAAGCACTTGCGTAGCATGTGTAAGGCTCTGAGTTTGACTCCCCAGTACTTTTTAAAACTTAGCCAGGTGTGGTGGCACACGCTTTAGGCTCCCGGCACTCAGGAGGATGAGCGAGGAGGATCAGCCTGGACTACAGAGTAAAGATTTCCCCACTCTTACCTGCCTCAAAAATGAAAACTTTATTAAAATTGGTTCAATTTCTGTGCAGAAAAAAAAAAAAAACCTCGAGATTATAGCCAGGATTGTGTTATTTACCTGGCCCAACTTTCAAAGACATTGTCTGTCTAAATACGTACAGTTATTGAATGTCCATTGTTTTTGACAGTGCTGGGAAGAAAGGCAGGAATTTTGATATCAAAGGCCTGATGTGAAGACAGAATTGAATACGGGAAATTTTCCACAATATTTGGAGACAGGGAGGCTTGGTGTATGTGATTACTGTGCATAGCAGTAACAGGAAGAGGATTTCATCTCATACAGAGGAGATGAATAGAGACTGGACGATGGGAAAGAAGAGTGAAACAGGGGTGAGTGGTCTAAGATGACCAGTGGTTGAATTTAAGGGGTGAGTGAGTTAATCCTGGTCTCTTGAATGTGCTGCCTGTGGGGCTCATACATTTAAGTTTTTCTGGAAGCCTTGGTTTCTTCATTTGTAATGCAGAAATGAGACGGCTCAGCTCACAGTTATGGCTGGGATTACATGAGATCACAGGTATAACTTTCATAGTATAATACATAGAACAGAGTAAGTACTCATTAAATTATAGTTATTATTCTTATTTGGCAGTGAGAAGCCAAAGAGCTTTTAATGTTTTTAACTCCCAGAAAAGAACCCACAAAAACAAAGTCTACTTTTAGAAATAAAGTACAATCCCCATAGCCTGTAGCTGCTTGGCTCCAACTTCCTTTGTGTTTCTGCGGTCTCCACCTTTCTCTCCAAGATGACCTCCTTATCTCCTCAGCTCCACTCTTGCCTTACTATCTCCTGGACACATATTCTCATTGCCAGGGGTCGCATCTTTTCCTTCTGCCTGGAATTTCTTTTACTTCCTTACTTTTGCCACATTCCTCAGCATCTTTTTATATCTAGCCCAAACACAAGTCTAATCCAAATGTTGGAAAGGAAGTCATGGCTTTCTTGGTGCTTGCCACATCCCGTTCTCTGTTATGTTTAGCCTCTTTGTCGCAGGAGGTTGTGAGCTCTACCCCCAAGCCCTTTGCTGTGGCATCCCCTGGAGATTCAAGCTCATAGTAGGTTCACATATCTGTGCAATGATTCAGGTTAATGCCTTCCTCCAAGGTGGAGCCCTAGGAAGCACACCATAAACTGCAAACTAGGAAATAGTCTTTGCCAGCCGTGTGCTTCTCAGCCTTGGAAATAGATTTCTGGATGAGGTCTGGCACCTCCATAAATGGCAATGATGACTTGGCTCTTCGAAGAGAATCCTGACAATTAGTGAGTTGGGAAAGGCCTGAAAGAAGCCAGACTAGCACCTGTGCTCCTAGCTCCCATGGATCCTGCAGGTCCCCAGGGTCACCTGAAGCAAGAGCTTGAGATGTAAATGCACTTTGTCTGCTCCTCAGCCTGTTGACCTCTGCCTGGGATGCCAGATTTCCAGGTTGAGCCTCTAGGAGCCAGCCTGGGAGTTTTAATGGGTTGGAGATTATTATTGTTTTGGTCTGCAACTTGAAATATCTGTGCCTTTGATTAATTCATGCTTGGGCACTTCCTCCGTGCTCTCTGGTAAATAGCTCCTTACTGTACATTTATTTCCCCATGGGTTTCTTTCAGAAAGACTGGAGCCTCTGTTTCTAATAATTTCTCTAAGGAAAACGTTGAAGGCTGTGTTTCTGGAACTGCGAATCTCAGGGGGGTCTCTGAAATGTCCATCTCCATTACCTTCCTTTGGCCCAGCATTTGGTTTTAGCTGAAAAGGGAGATATTTGTCTTGACCCATCCTGCACACATATGTGACTTGGAGTTTGAAAATCTGAGAACTGTTGTTGAGCTTTGAACTGGAAGAGTGAGCAACATACAGAGACAACCTTGTCGAACATCAGATCCTTTGACTTTAATTCCCAGAGCCTAAATGTTTCTTTGTCTTGAGAATGACCTCACTGCTCTTTGTGTTTGTAATGGAATGCACAGTCATTTACAAGTAATCACACAATAATCCCTTACACTTCTATAATGCGTTCTCCTTTTCCAGAGGGCTTTCTCTCTCATTATCTCATTTGATCCTTGTAACTGCTCTGAGAGGGAGGTGGAGTCGTTATTTTAATCTCTAATTTTCAGGTGCAGAGAGTGGGGTTTAGAAAAGTTACACAGTTAGTTAGAGGTCATACAGCTAGTAGGGAGCAAAATTGAAGCAGGGATTCTTTTTTGACTCCATCCTGGTGGTGTGACTTTGGGATTGTGCTTAACTTTCCTGAGCTTCAGTTTTTCTATCAGTAAATTGGGTGTAATATCGTCCTCAGAAATGGTTGTTAGTATGGGTTACATGAAAAAGCATTTACTGCATGGAAAGGTATGCTATTAATATGAAGCATCATTGATTTTATGATATGAACATTAACTTCAAATAGTGTTTTAGAACAGTGGAAGGGAAAACTCTTTTTTGTTCAAAAAAAAAAAAAAACCTTTGTGGTTCAGAATTATGATAAGGTTTTTGGGGATCATGGGCTTCCAGTCCTATGATTAGCACATTTAACCTGTGGCCTAGCTTTGTTATCTCGTGAGTCCATGTGAACACCTGTACCTATGCTGAATGGTTTGCTTAGTAGCAGCACCATGGAGAGACCCAATAGGGAGGGATTTTAAGCTGGCAATGAATACATAAAGAGTCATCAGTGTGGCGTGGTCAGGAGAGCTGCAGAAGTGACTGAGGAATGACATCTTGGATAGTTTTGTTTCTGTGTTCATATTTACCTCCAAGAATTCCATGCCAATGAGACAGGCTTGGGTTGACAGATGATTTGAATAGACAGGAGGAGGATCAGGAGATTGAAGGCCAGGGAGTCAGGCTTTGGTACCATATAAGGAAGAACTTCTAGGGGAAAGATGGAATTAGCAGCTGCAGAAGATAATGATCTCTGCCTTCAGGGGAGACCTTGGGGATACCATGGGGGGATTCATAACCAGCTAGGCATTAGACCAGAGGTTCTCAGTGGCCAGGAGGAAGACAGGAATGCATATATGAGGAAACAAGGAGTCCCTTCGTAGATGTGGAAACTGACCTCCACATGTTTGCAAAGTGGAGAGTTAATGTAGATCCTTTTATCCTAATGTTTGTTGTGGCTATGTCCGAGCTCATCCTTTGCACTTTTGAGAGCTTCCAGGCCATCCCCAGGTGACTCTTTTCCATGAAATAATATTTTTCCTCTGCTGTAATGCCTCTATTGTGTTACTGGAGGGGACTTTGGCTTCTGAGAGAATGTGAGCACACTTTCTTCCCTTTTGCCTATCTCCTGGACACTGGCAAGGCTGCGGCACAAGAATTCTTTGCCAGGTTGTAGTTCTGGTGTGTGGTGGGAGGTCCTTTGAAACTGTTTTCCTTGCCTATTTTCATGGTCACTTATATTTGTGTTCTTTTATTAAACATGCAATACATAAATATATGCTCATGATATGCTTGTCAAAATATGAAACAAATCACCCAAATGAGTGTGTGACTGACTGCATACCATTCAGCACAAGTAGAAATTGGTGGTTTGGAATATCTACCCCATTTGCAGATGAAAAAAAATGTACACTTTGAGAGGAGAGATGACTTGTACAACATCTTCTTGATCGTCTGATTTGAGTTTAGGGCCTGAGTCTCTTCACTCCCTGTGCAGACTTTTTATGGTTGAGGACTCCTTGAGTTAAGGACAATTGGCTCACAGTGCAGGCTACAGAGCCTGGGTGTGGGAGAAGGTGCTGAGAAAAGCTTCTCTGACCTCCAGAGGGACTTGATAGCTGATAGCAGCAGCGTGTGATCACACTAACGCGCAAAGCCACCTGGAAGTCAGGAAATAGTAGTAGGGTTTTTTTCTCTGAGGAGATGTCTGCTTTCTCCGCCTCCACATTCCCCGAATCTCAACTCCATCTCATTCTTTCTCCTTCTCTAATTTAGATCTTCCTGTGTCAACCTAGTCTTTAAATGCTTCACAGAACCTAAGTCACCGTGCATTTTACAAATTAAACTAGTCAGTTCTCCTTTGTCCCCTGAGTCTCAACAGGGATCGGCTTATAGTCTGGCTGATTCTGTGTTTTTAAGCTTGATGCCACACCCGTGAAGGACTCATGGTGAACTAAGGACAGTCACTCAAAGTGCTGCCCCTACCCCCACGCGGATGCTTTCCTGCATACTGTTGCAATTTGGAGGGTTCCATCCCCAAGGTCAACTTTTTAAAGCCTTTAAGCCAGTCCCTTCCTTGGATGGGAAGGGGTAGCTTCTTCCTGTCACAGAACAGTGTACTGCCTGGTTGATATTCCACTTCCGTGGGGGTTAATAACTTAGCTCCACATAAGGAATTCTGTCTCAAGTGGGGCATGTTCTTCAAGTGCCAGAGGAGAGAAGGGTGATTTTTCTGACATCCTCCAGGCTGCTTCTCCATATTTGGAAATGTTTACCCACCACACTGATCTATTGGAAGAGAAGGAGGTGACTCAGGGTTTAGCAGAAGCAGGATTTGAATTCTTGTTTCCAGAAACAAAGTTGCCCCTCTCCCCTGCTCCTACCCTTCCCCCTCCATTCCTCTGCCCCTCGTTTTGTTTGGGAGGTAGATGACAGAGTGTTTCAGTTCTTTTCCTCTTGGGCTTCAGGACCACCTCTTTGCTGTGTCCTTTGCTGAGGCTGAGGGCCTGGGAGAAGGAGTGAGAGACAGCTGAAAGGCCAGCAGCCTGGGGCCTGACCTCTTCGCGTGAGTACATCATAATTGCCAGAGCGAATGGCATTGCTGCCCACAGACCTGGGCTTGCCTGCATGGTCATGGGAGACACTGCTGACAGTGCTGGCTGGTTGAATTTGGGAGTGAACAGCTGCTTTCCCAGAGGAATACTTCACGCAGTGAGACTCAGAAATGGAATCTGTCTGAGGGAATATTCTATTTGTATATTAAAAAAACATTGGACAGATACTTCATCCCACCTGGGACCTAGCATGACCTGAGTGGAAAGACAGTTTGGGAGGGTCATCAGTCCGACTACCAAAGCCCAAAGCCAAAAGGGATGTTTATGGACTCACGGACGGGGTTTATATTACCTTGAAAAGTAGAGCTGGAGTTGAGAGGATGCAATGCGT
Organism: Ctenodactylus gundi; assembly: GCA_004027205.1. Classification (NCBI taxonomy): domain Eukaryota; kingdom Metazoa; phylum Chordata; class Mammalia; order Rodentia; family Ctenodactylidae; genus Ctenodactylus; species Ctenodactylus gundi. The sequence goes on from PVKB01002561.1 coordinate 262,023, forward strand.
TTGTGCATCGTGTTAGCGTGGTACCCACCCTCTGGGGGAAAAAAAAATGCCTTGCATGTTGGACATTGTGTAGTTTTGATGAGCTGTCAGAGTTAGAGAGTGTGTGACAGCTGATTCAACCTCATCCCTTTCTTGTTGCTGCATGAGGAGGAGTTGGGGTGGGCCCCCGGGAGCATGGCTAACTCGCCCCGAAGACCCGTGGCTGATGAGTGAGATTAGGTAAGATTAGAATCCAGCCTTCTCTTAGTTCAGTCTCTTCCCAGGGGACGTACCCTGTTCTGCAAGCTGTGCAGAGCTGTGTGCCCATTTTGCAGATGAAGAAATTGGGAGATGTTGGCTTACTGATCTAGTTGCTGAGAAATTGCGAACTAGATTTCACATCTCCCTTCATATCTCTTTTCATCAAGTGCCATAGACCCAGATACTTGCATTTATTGTCTTTGATTTATTTTTTTTAAAGTTTGCTTTTTTCTCTTTTTTATTCTATGAGTTCTAGTTACCCCCCACCCCCTTTGATCCCACGAATATTGTTTAAATGTGAGCTTCTGATTTCCTTTTCTGCTTGTATCTTTTTCTTTCCTGAAAGGGGAGGACAGCTTTTCTAAAGGGTGGCACTGAACAGTGTAGACTTTTATTTCTGTTTCATCTGTGGTGGTGAAACTTATCCACAGGCCTTGAAAGAAATTAAACAGGGCTTTCTTTCTGAGCCTCTACCACTGTTTGTGAAGCTGTTAGAATTGTGGAGTATTATTTTCTTTCAAAGGTGAGCCTTAGTTGTGATTAAGTTTTACACACACACACACACACACACACACACACACACACACACACTTTTAACCTGCTTTGATCTGACTGCAGGAGGATAAAAGGGCACCGCCATGTGTAACTCTCTCATTTCCATAGATTTCACGCAGCCACAATGAGCTCTTTGTCCTAAACCCAGTTTTTGATCAACTTAGGGCTCCCTTTTTCCAGTGATGGAAGGGAAATAGAGCTGACAGTGGCGTTAGGTGCCAGAGGTCACAGAGCATAAGCTGTGCTGTGAGATCTGCGTCTGTTCTGGACGTTGTTGAGAGGAGCAGCAGCAGGTTTCTAAGCTGCTCTGAAGCACCTGGGTAGCGGGAACTCGCCTGGGATTCCTGGGAACCTGGGCTCAGCCTCTCTCCTCCTCTGGCCACCTGTGTTGGGGTGGGGATTGAAGGTTCTGCTGTGAAGTGTGTCTGTGTGTGGGGACGGCAGGGTGGGTGCTGCCTTGAAAAAATAGAGGCTGGCAGTAGTGCTGAGGGACAGGGACACCAGGGAGTTAGACTTGGTAATACCAGTGTGAACATTGATATTGTTAGCAGGGGATAGAGTAGAGGCAGCAGTGCTTAAATGACTGAATTACCACTGCAGGTATCTGTGAGTGAGTGTTCTTTATTTCATTTGAGTTTTTGTTTTTGGTGACATACATGTAAGGTAAAATTTTACATCTTAACCCCTTGTGAGTGTACAGTGTAGCAATGTTAAGCACATTCATATTACTTGTGTAATCCGTCTTCAGCACTCTTTTATATCTTGCAAAACTGTATTCCCACTGTATATAAGTTCCCATTCTCCCTTCCCTCCACCTCAGGCAACTGGCACATCACATTCTTTCTCTGTTAGAGTGACCACTGTAGGTGCCTCACCTGAGTAGAAACATACAGTATTTGTGACTGGCTTCTATCACTAACAGTTCACAATGTCCTCGGAGTTCATCCATCTTATACCGGGTATCAGAGTTTCTCCTTCGTAAGACTAAATATTACATTGTGTATGGATATATCATATTTGTTTCTCCATTTAGGTACTGTGCTTTTCACTTGCATTTTATAGAAGAAGTGTGACCTGAGGCTTCGGGGACTGGCCACACTGACACACAGTTGGTAATGACTTGAGATTTGAACCCAAACACTTTGACTTCAGACTGCGTGGGATCGGGAGCAAGTGGATATCGGATTCTTGTTGGCAAGAATGTGGCGATGTGAGGTGCTGCTCGAGTGGATAGTGACACCTTCGCCCTCACTGCTGTGACGTTTCAGTAAACCAAGTGTTCCTGGGGACTCTACATAGGCATTCTGTCGATTTTGGTTTGGCTTCTGAGAAGCTTAGATCCAAATTTGATGCCTGCCTGTAGCAAATGCCATGACACATAGGGTTCTTAACTTGTCGTGTCCATCTTCTCTCCTTTCTTTATGTCCCCAGCTTCCTCCCCTGTTTTTATTTTCTCAAAAATGTATGAACTGGATGCATCTTTTATTGGGAAATTTGAATCTTTTTTTGGAAAAAGGCAGAGCATAGAAATAAATGGCATGAGGTGTAGTGTTTTGCTCTTATGGGGTCTGTGGGGTAGCAGGTGGGGATGGGGTGTGCTTTCTGACCCAAGCCTGCTCCTTGCTGTGCATTTTACTGAGGTGGTATGCACTCCTTGCTTGGTCTCAGTGATCTCCTTTGGGAGGTGATGGTGCTTTGCATGACAGCAGATAGCTGCGCTGTGCTCAGCCCTACTGACAGCACTCCACACAGTACATCTCTTGTCTTTCCAACACTACCACAAGACAGGCGCTTTTATCCTCATTTTACCTGTGAGAACATAAGGGCCCAGAGCAGGACTTGCCTAAGCCCGGAAGCTCATGCACACTGCCTGGAATGTGGGTCTGTTTGGCGCTGAAGCCCAGGTTAGCGTGAAGGATTAAACGCACTTATCAGTGATCCCTCACAGCTTACACAGCTGGGAGGGTGTGTGTGTGTGAGGCAGATGAGACATGAACACGGAAATTAGGGAGGAGGATTCATGAAGAGCACAGGAGTGTGACTGTGGCCCTGGAGGCCTGCGAGGCGGTGTTTAGGCTGATGATGTCCAGGTGGCAACCGCGGAAACATCAGCGGGTAGAACGCCCGGCAGTGGACGGTCAGTGCTGAAGACCATGAAGTGGGAATGAGTTTGTGTCTGAGAAACAGAAGGCGCTGGTGTTTGCTGAGCTAGCAGGTCATGGCTGCAGGGGGAGAAGCAGGCGAGCTGAGCCTCCTGGGGCTAGGAGGGGCTAGAAAGCTGAAGACGTGAGCTTACTTCGACCTGAGTCCAGACGGAGCGGGAAACCATCACAGTTAGCTTTGCTGACTTTTGTGGGGAAAGTTTATTGTAAGGCGACGGCAGTAGAAGCAGGCAGGCAAGGAGGCGCTGGGCCTGGTGGTACAAGCCTGTCGTCTGAGCACTCTGGAAGCCAGAGGCGGAAGGATCGCAGGGTTCAGCCCGTCTGGAACAACTTCAAGACTTGATGAGACTCTGTCTCAAAAAGACATAAATATATTTTTTTATAAAACATTAATGATGCAGCTCAGTGTGAAGAACCTCTGCTACATCTTCAGACACACACACACACACACACACACACGCCCACGCGCGTAGACCAGGAGGACACTTTGCCGTATTCCAGGTGAGAGATGGTGTTTGCTGTGAGTAGCTCTAGAGTACAGGAGAGAAGTAGCTGGGTTCAGGACGAATTTTGGAGTCATTGTCAATAGAGCGTCCAGTGTGTCAGATTTCCCTCAAAGAAAAAATCAAGCTTTAAACAGATGCAGAGGGAGGAGGTGAAGGCATGCAAAGCGAGGGGTGCGCGATGAGCAGCTGGAATTCCGGGACCTAAGAGGTTGTGTCATCCCCACTCCCTGGGATTTCTAACCATGGGCTTCTGGCCGAGGAGCCCAGGGCAGTGGCTTCCTGCTTCTAACTTCCTGTTGAGAGCTGTTGGAACACCCCAAAAGAAGCCCCACAGCATGGGTAGCTTCCTTTGCTGTCCCTGGGTATTTTTATCAAGTGTCCTTTCCCACCAAGAACATGGAACTTTCTGAGTGAAATTGATTTTATAGGCCAAGTCTAGCATATTATTTATTTATTTATTATTTTTGTGGTTGTTGTGGATCAAACCCAGAGCCTAGCACGTGCTAAACTGACAACGTCCCCAGCCTTTCTTGATGTGCTGCGTCAGCAAAGATATCTGCGTCTTGTCCCTGGTGAGGAGGCTTCAAATACCCTCTCTTTTTCTGTAGGATGTATTTCTCTCTCTCTCTCTCTCTCTCTCTCTCTCTCTCTCTCTCTGTCTCTCTCTCTCTCTGTGTGTGTGTGTGTGTGTGTGTGTGTGTAAGAATTTTCAATGAGAATGCCTGAGAAGCTGGGCATCAAAGCTCTTCCATGGCTTTAGGAGAGTGTGGTCAGAGAGGGCATAACCCAGTTTCCTTCATTTATATTTGAATTTATACTCGCTGGCTCTTACCTTCTCCTGTACTTCCTGTTAATGGGCTGGATGTTCCTGGAAACACTCCTTTTTTCCTCACTGGAAGAACTCCTTTCAGAGAAGCCAGGCAATTCAGTCGATGTCCCAGAGCAAGTAATGACTGCGTCAAGTTGAGAACCAAAGATTTCTAACTGAGCCTTGTGTCCTAGCTAGCCATGAGGCTCAAGTGACCTTGCATGTGACCTTCTGCTCCTGAGTATCCCATGGCCATTTTACACTACAATTTACCTAAGCTAGGAGATCCTCAGTGATTAAAACCTAAATCACAGAAAACCTATTACCAACGTGTCCTCATACTTTTCAAATAGTTGCAATCTTAAATTACTAAGTTTTCTTTAAGAAAAAAAAGTCAGTTTAACTTTATCTCTTAAAAACAGTTTTTTGTTTTTGGTCACTGGAGTTTCTTTTAAAATCTCTCCTGTATTACACAACCTGTCAACAAACATTTATTGAGTTCTTACTGTATGCCAGGCATTGTGCTAGGTGCTGGGGATTGATTCAAAGATAATTTGGAGGCGTATGGAAGGGGAGTGGATAATTACAGCACAGTGAGATAAGTGCTATAATAGAGGGATATATAAAGAGCTAGAAATAGCACCATGAATAACATCTCTGAACAAATTGCCTTCTTTTTTTTTCTTTTGGATTATTCCCTTATGTATATTGCCCAAAGTGGGATTACTGGGTCATTTAAAAGATGAAAACAATTTGGCACAAAAAGATGTAATGACTTGCCGGGGGAATACAGCTCAATTTTCAGCAGGGGAAAATTGTTGACAACTCCAGATTTAGACCACTTCTCTGGGAGGATTGGGCAGTTTTTATATTGCCCTTAGCAACATGATGGCTTTCGGGAGTAGGAGCACCTCTTCTGAACATGTCAGCCCGCATGTAGAAACACATGTCCTTGTGGGGAGTCTTGTCAGTTGTCCTCACAGGGACCCAGCGCTGTCAGTATTATTGTTTCCCTTTTACAAGTGAGCAAATTGTGCTCTCATTAAAAGGATGTGACTTAAGATTCTGTAGTTAATCCATAGAAAACTCAAGAGTGACATGTAGTTCCTTTGATTCTGTGGTTCCTAAATGATTCCCTGTGCCGTGTTCACCAGTTATGGGTACTTATGCTCCAGGTGGGACTTGGAAGTTACTAATGGGCTCTAGTGATTTTTTTTTTTTTTTTTTTTTTTTTTTGGTCAAAATCAGGATTCATGAGATAGGCATAGACTTTCTTACTCCAAAAGTCATAGCCAGGGAACAGTAGGTCCTGTACAATGACCTGAAAAGACCTGAACACCCATTAATTCCTGATCCTGGCCCAGGTCCTGAAAGGCTATTTACTTAGGCCCTAGCACTTGAGCACAGAATCCCAAGTGAAATTGAAATCATGCCACAGTTCTGCTATGAAATGGATTTTTTTTCCCCCCCAGCATCTAAGGGCATTAAGCAACAACTCTTGCCCGAAAACGCACAGCCTCCCCTAGCCAGACATCAGTACGTTTCTGCGGTGGATTTCCTTGATGTCTCTGCTCACTCTTCCTTAGGCTGGCATCATTCCTTGCCCCTCCCCAGGTGTGCTGTGCATTTTCCCACCTCCATGCTTTGGCCCATGCTGTTCCTTTACCTGTGTACACCCATGGAACTCTTGCCTTGTCTGCGGACTTCTGTGTGGATGTTACCTTCTGAAGGAAGCAACCCTACCGTCCATTACCCTGCACTAGAAGTGTGGTCTCCGTTGTGCTGAATTATACACAGTTAGCTGTGAGGAAACAGAGTGCAAATGTGTGATGCTATGAGCATAGTGTCTGTATGTAAAATCTGGTTGTGATACTTCTTAGCTACAAGTTACTTACTTGAGCCTGAGTTTCTACTTTTGTCAGATGGTTATAAATGACCACCTCAGGTTATAGTATGATACAAAGATTTGTATTGTTACTTGTGTTTTCTTTCTCCTTGGCTCTTGGCCTTTCGTACTGTCTCCTCTCTCCTTCTAGGTGGGAAGCTCTTTAAGGAGAGCGAGGCTATCCCATTTTCCTGGGACCTTAGATTTGTGAGAAGTACCAGGGATCCTTAAAAGGAAAGAGGTACTACATATTCTACATATTCTTAGTGATGACTAGGGGAGGCTTGTTGGTAGCAAAAGCTTCCCCTCATGTGTCGCCGCTTAGGCTGTGAGCTTTGTAATGTGGTGGCTTAGGCACACACAGGACATTACTGGGTTGGGCCCTGGCTCCTTATTGAAAGTTAAGAGATAGTCTAGAGCCTTTTTTTTTTTTCCAGCTCATCTTCTGTCTCAAGGGCCTAGGTGGTGCTGACAGTTCCCTGGAAGGCGAGTGGTCTTCCTGCTTCATACATGAAATGTATTTTCTTTCCTGGGCCTTTTACATGTCTGTCCTATGGATGCGAGTGCCAGACTTAGAGAAGAGAGTAAATGGAGTTATGGGCTAGGGACCACTCCTGAAGTCATGTTCTCATCTGAGAAGAAAATCCGTTGAACAGCGTTCCTTTAGACACTCCCATTCTGCTGTGCTTGGAGGCTGACTGTGGAAGGGGATTCCTCTTTTATCTGGTACTGAGTGTAGAACTCAGGGCTTATCCATGCTAGGCAAATACTTTCTCACAGAGCTACACTTCTTAGCCCTTCTTATTTTATTTTATTTTGACAGGATCTCACCAAGTTCCCTAGATTGGTCTCAAACTTGAGATCCTCCTGCCTTATCTTCTGAAGCAGGTACAATTACAGCCATCTACCACTACATTCAGCCAGACTCATTTCTTATAGTTTTGGCTCTACCTTTTTACTTTCCCTTGTGTCATTTCCCAAAGGACAGCTCCTATGTGTTTTAGGATCCAAGTCTTTCAGCCAGAGACACACAGCCTTCCATGTTCTGGCTACAGCATTCCTTTCCAGCCTCAGATCTGACCATGTCCTTTCAGTCCTCTGCCACTGGCCTCACTTGGCCTCACCCAAGAACACTCTGAACTCATCCTCCCCAAAGTCTTTGCACATGAAGTTCCCTAGACCTATTTTCTTCCTCTTCATACACAGAAATTCTCTTGGGTGTTGGGCTTAGTTTAGAAGTCTTATCATCTGAAGAGAACTTCCAGACCCTCAACAAGCCATCGCATGGGCCTGTGCTTTTGTGGGCTTTTCATCATGCCTTATGTGTTCCAGCACGTACCAGGGAGACTGGGAGCTTTTCAAGAGCTC